>JAKOGI010001834.1:0-174480 GCA_029747015.1 Carnegiea gigantea | reverse complement strand
ATATATGTGTGTGTGTGTGTGTGTGTGTGTGTGTATGGATAAGTATATGTATATGTATGTATATGATCTCTTTATTTTGTGCAATTTTAGCATCTTCTGTGCTTTAGAAAAAGCTGTGGATAATAAAAATGCAAAGGGGATATAATTATATAAATTTGCATTTGATAGAATGTCAAAAATATTTCTTGAAATAATAAAATTAGGGGAAAAAAGCATGTATAAAGCATAGGCAAAGTACAGGAGAGAGAATTGCCGGGTTGGGCATTTAAATGTGAACATTATCGTTGTTGTTGTGGTTATTGTTATTGTTATTATTATTGTTGTTGTTATTATTATTATTATTATTATTATTATTATTATTATTATTATTATAGGTAGGAAGATTAGGAGATAGAAAGTGATGATATTGTTGGGTTGGGGGGAGAGGGGGGAGAGAGAGCGTAGTACAGAAAGGGACAATGAGCCAATGGCCGTACAACATTGGAGACTCTAAGTAAGCTAAACTTTGGTTATAGAAGGAACATAATCAAAAATTTTTTAGCAAATTGTTATGTAATGTTAATTGCATTGGTTGAAGTAAATGTGATTGCAATGTAAATTGGATTGTATTGCTTAACTGTAACCAACACGGTAATAGAATCATTATTGTATTGTTAATTGCATTACCACTTTAATTACATCTAACCAAACAAGACATAACAGTCTTAAAGAGTGGGTTCTATGAGGTTTATTCTAGCTTTTGAGATATTCTTTTGTTTCTTTCTTTATTTCCTGATTGGGTTTGAAATACTAAAAGGTGGATGTTTCGTACAAGGATAAATGAAAATGACAAAATGAATCTTTCCGTTTAAAACAAACAAGATATTTTATTCTTTCTTTCTTGCCAACATGATGTGCTCGTGGTCATATACGCGCGTTGAGGAAAACTAGACCAAGCAGGTAATTGGGCATAGATACATGAAGGATAATCACTTAGCTCCTTACTAAAGATAGAATTTTTGTTTACATTTACTATAAAAATTAGAGCGCTACATGATAGATCAATACATGTTAGTTCAACTAATTTGGAACTCATTCCTTCAGGCATACTCTTGAATTCAAGTCTTTAAATATAGTAAATGCGTGCTGAGAGAGCTTTACTCCTTTTAGGTGAACAATTAGCTTAACTCTGATAAAATAGAGGTCAAAATATTAAAAAAAACAAAAATAGGAAAAGAGAGAATTAGCTGGTATATTGTAATAGCCCGACCCTAAATCATATTTATTTATTTAATTAAGCCATATTATTAATTTTTTTACATTTATTTATAGCATTTAATCATCTCGGTTGGGAGAATTCATTTTGGGCTCCATTTTACAATTTGATTTTCATCTACCATAATAATTTCGGGTGAATCAATATTAGTCCCCTGTAAATATGATTGGGTGATAAATTATTTTTTATAACGTCACAAAAATTTAATTTTTAACCATGTAAAAATTTTGGCCCAAATTCATTAAGTTTGGCCGAATTCATTTAGGCCTGAGTTGTGGCCCAATTCAATATGGGCTCAAATTGTGGTCCGAAAATTTTGGTGTTATTAAATTAACTTAATCACCATTATTTGTGCCTAATTTTAATTAGCGTAAAGTCACTTTTCATGCTTAAATGTTAGCCATGTATTCAGGATAATCTCAAAATCATTTTCATTCAAGTAGAAACCTTAGTTTTCTTCTTTCACTCTCCTCTAAACCTATATGGCAGCACCACCACCAGCCCGTCCTACTACTGTTCCAGCATGCTGCTGCAACCCTAGCCACCTCTGGCCACTGGCCCCTACTCCCAACATCACCAGCCACCATGTCAAACTCCTATCACCACCAAACACCACCTCCATCTTCATATATTCAAGCTCAAAGTGAGTAACTCTATCACCTATCTTGTTGATTTTGGTTTTGATTCTTGGTGTTGTCTTGGATTTGATTATGGATCATACTATCTTAATATAAATAAGAATTATTTTGATGTTTTAATTGTTAGTTGAGCTTAAACGCATGCAAGGGTTGAGGTTGCTCATGATCATGCAAGCTTAAGTTTGAAGTGATGGATTTATATTATTTTGTGTATGATTTTGTAATCTTTAGTATAAATTGATGATTATGATGACATTTTTGGTAATTTGGAATGATTTCAAGTGAGAATTTATGTGAAAAAAGAGGAGAAAGCAAAAACAGTGTGGCTGTGAACTGACAGAAAATAGAGGACACTTTGCCAATAAGCTCGTAATGATCGACCTAGCTAAAAATAATTTTGGTAGGTAGATAGATCAATGAGTGATCTACCAAATTACTTTTGAATCGTCTTAATTCGAGTTCTGTGGGCAGAGCTATGATCGTTTTATGAGGACTATACAGGTTATACTAAAACTGATATACTTATGTTCTAGCGCCATTTTGGGAACCCTATGGTAGGAATCATGCTTGGTGTTTCAAATAAAAGTTTTTTGAGACTTCTTAATATTTCCATATTGGGGTTTTAGGTGTCTATTTGAGGTCAACGATAAAAGTTATGAATTTTTGAAGTGAACTGACCTACTTTGGTGTAAATTGGGCTGTCATTGCAATTTCGGTGCAGTGTATACTTGGATGAAAATTTTGAAAATTTTGCTGTAGATTGTCCATATTATTTTTGAATTTTTTATAATATTTCATAAAGTTTTGTTGAGTATTTTGAGTTTGATGATTTTTGGAAGTATTTTGAGTAATTGTGTAAAGAGCAATAATAAAGATTGAGTGAGATTAATCATGCACTCATGTTGTGTATTTTAGGCCAAGCAAGGTTATTTAAGGGAGACATGAATATTCATAGACTTTCATAGAGCTTTTAGCTTGATTAGTGAGAAAGAAGAAGACAAGTGTATAATTTGAGAGCTTATTTATCAGCTTTAAAACAATTATAGATTTTACAAAGAAAATACCAAGTTTAGTGAACTTGATAGCTTCTATTGAGTTCAATGACTCATTTGGGGTGGAATTCTATATATAATAGATTTATGAATGAAACATTTGAAGTGGGTAGAATTTTTGACTCAAAAATCATATTTATCGGACCAAGTTGTTGCAGTTTGTGCTATTTTGAATTGAGATATAGCTCTCTTGGCCTCACACCTTTATTACTTACTTAATTCAGAATGTATCAAATGTATTTATCAAGTTAATCTAGTGTACTCGCTGTGATCTTGAATCAAGCTATGCATCAGTGAGCCTTAAATCCGTATCAGCAACCTATCTCAAAAAAGGCCACAACCCCTCCCTCATTTGTCAGCATCAAGGCCTTTTCCTTTGTAATCTCATTGATCTCACTATGGTCTATTTTACTTTTATTTACTTTATATTAGATTTAATTACTTTTATTAATTCAGTTTTGAAGTTATATTGAAATACCCAAGTTATGTATACCATTTAATTACTGAATTTCTATTACACATACTTTTACTTACTCAATTATGTGAGTAAGGATCATTTGCTGACTACACATACCTACAATGACATTTACGAAATAGAGTTGAGGCCTAGTTATCGTTTCTCGTTATGCATAAGTATTATCCAGTCAGAATGTATTTATCAAGTCAGATGATATTTGTTTAAAGACTCAAGGTACGTCCATTGTCTGTATCTTCAGAAAGCATAACATGTTTATCAAGTTATAACTCTTAATGAGTTTATCAATGAATCAATTTATACAGTGATTTTTCATTTAACTTGTGACCCATCAGTTATCATCTATAGGACGTCAGCCCATCATTTACCCACGCGGCTTCAGGCCAACTGTTGATCGGATTGGTAGGTGTACACTTATGTGTAGATCATATCATTGTAAGGGGTTCACATTCAGATAATAATAAGCAATTTAGTTTCATATTACCTTCATTTTCATCGTTATTGCGAACTAAATGAATTGCAAAGGCGGGTACCCATCAACAGTATTTTTACGCTTGTTTTACAATACAGGAATGCATGTACTACGTTTTGGCTCAATTTTCAAATTGTTTTCATGTTTTCCATTTTAGGTGATGAAGTATCACATGTTTCTCTATTTAGCAAGCCCTTTTAGAGGTCATCATATGCTCATAATGGATTCAGCATAGCATGAATGTTGGGATCGACCTCAGGGTCAAGTTGGGTATATCTTCAATATACTTGTGTAGTGTGGAGTACGAGTTAACACATGGTATGATTAAGTCGATTGTATTGAAGTTGAATTATTATGGACTTTGTTCTTGGAGTGTTTCAGTTTAATAGATATTGTGATTGTGAACATGAGTTACATGATTAAATGGTTTCGGTGAGTCTTGTCCTTATCAGGACGGTGGTAACACTTTCTATCATTAAGTCTTCTATTGCGGTTATCTATGAATCAAGTAATTAGCAATTTGGGGGCATTACATATATCTTCATTGCTTGTGTTATACCTTTGATATTGATATTGAGTAGTCTATCAAGGCCATGGTTTTTGTTATACTTAGATTTACAACTCAGACATTGATGCACTGGTAAGAACACTTAATTTAAATTTTTAATAGCTATTATTAAATATCTTAAAAAGATAGCTATTTACAAATAAAATATAAACATCGTTTAATTACACTTGCATCATTTTATATATGTGCATTGCAAACACCATTGCACACCATCTAACAACTAACTAATCACATATTACTAACACACCAAAACATTACCAATGGGCTTTATAACTATAGTCTGTAATCCTGTACTGATCATGATGATATACTAATTAATTACAATTAGCACCT
Organism: Carnegiea gigantea; assembly: GCA_029747015.1. Lineage (NCBI taxonomy): Eukaryota > Viridiplantae > Streptophyta > Magnoliopsida > Caryophyllales > Cactaceae > Carnegiea > Carnegiea gigantea. The sequence continues at coordinate 169,687 of JAKOGI010001834.1, read as the reverse complement.
TAACTAAATCTCAAATTTGTAATTACCAACAAAAGTAATTAAGTAAACTAGGGTGGTAGTGCTTGTAGATTTAGCAAGCAAGAAAAGTGAGTCATGGGGTGGCAAAGTGTTGGACGTAAACATGGTACATGAGTCAACAAAGTTTACTATGTTTGTGTTGTGCTAGTACTAGTATTATTAGTAATTATGCACCCATTCCTCATTTGTTAGGAAAACATCAAAAAGTGTGCTATTTATGACCACTACATGACTTTCCTTATCTTTCCACGTGGTCCTCTCACTTTCAATTTCCCCCCAACTTCAAAAAAATGCCGGTCAATAATGACTTACAAATTAGGTAGCTTTTTTCATTGGAATTTTTTCCCAACTCTTGGATATAATGGCTCTTAACCTTGATAAGTACCTAAAGAGCATATCATTTTAGGATTATTTTGATGCATTTTTAGGGGATTCATGAGTTTTATACTTGGCCATTATCCCAAAAATCCCATTTTACATTTAGGTGTAGTGCTTTGATGACTTTTGTAGGTTTTGAGATCTTTTTGATCAAACATTGACCCTTAAAAATCAAGTATATTACTCACCATAGACGCCCCCAGTTACCATGCTTGTGGAGGAAAAAGAAGAATAAGAAAACTTCAAGATAGAGGCCCCCACAGAGCGTTCGTGGTGGTGGCCACGGTCCATGGCAGGCCTAAAACTGTAGCAACACTTCGTTTTTCTTGACCTGTGCGGCTGAGAATTAGGGATGGCTGTAATTTGAAGAGGGCTTGGTTGTTTGAGAAACAAACCCCCCAATCTATCTCCTTAGAAATCTCTTAATAGTTTTGAAATTTTTATCACTTTTTGGAGTAAAAAGAAGATTAAAAGAAGGATTGCTTGCATTTAGAGCCTTGGAGATTGAAGAAATTGCCATGAACTCCATTGTTGCTAAGTTTCTCTTCCCTTGTTCTTAAACTCAATAGATTAGTTTTGTTTGGTGGATTTTCTTTATTGAACAGTTGTGTTTGTTTTTAATCATCATGAGTGAGTAATTTCTCTGGTCTTGGGACTTGATAGCCAAGTTATACACATGAATCCTTAATCTTTATCAATAATATGCTTATTCTTCTTTGGAATGTTTCAATCTATGTTGTGTGTGAATTTTGTGAATAGTTTTGGCCAAACCAGCTTGCAAATATCAAATAGTTGGATAAAGTACTAAAAGGAGAAATCCGCTATTGGATCGGCAAGTACAGACTTACTATAGTTGCTTTTGAGAGAAAGTCACTTGTTGAGAGGAAATTTGACAACACAAATTCGAAATTTTAGACTAAATCAAGAACTCCTTTGAATGACTAGTAGTATGCTTCGTCTAAATAGTTCAATTCATTTTGAAAGAAGGGATTTAAAATTATATATTTGTCATCTTTTGCTTCATCCCGATTATAGTAATCATGGAGATTATTTATTAGATTTGGTTCATAACTGTTGAAACAAATCCAAAGGCATTTTTAATTAACAGAATTTTGAAATTAGTGATGGATTTATTTATTTAGAATTTTCCCCCAAAAATCAATTTATTCTTGCGTAGCATTTTCACAAAGGATAAACTTTATAGATTGTTGGTCGGTGTGGGAACGATATTTTATCCAAACTACAACACCTATGTGCTTGCGGGCTTGTCAGGTTTTTGGCACCGTTTTCGAGGACCAAATTCGTCAAATATTAAGTTGGTTCTTCAAAAATTGACTAAGTATTTCTTTTCTTTCTTTTCTTATGTGATTTGCCTTGGTAGTATTTGTGGTGTTTTTCAATACTTCCGCCCTTTTATGTGAAGTTCCTTCCACTTTGAGTTTGATCCCGAGATAGAAAGGACCTTTCGTTTGAGGTAAAAAAAGCTTCCATTACAGGAGCAAAGATTCAAAGCCTAACAAACATCTCCAATTATGGTAGGAGCATGTCAAAGAAAGATGCTTTGGGACTTCGTTACCTCGGGTGTCCATTGCATCACATCCAGTATTACTAGGTCAATGGTAGAAGCCAACAATTTTGAGCTGAAATCGGCTCTTATATCTATGGCGCATCAATCTCAGTTTGGAGGCACCTGATGGAGGATTCGAATCTACACCTCCTGGTCCTTTTAGACGTGTGTGACACTTATAAGCTCAATGGAGTTTCAAGCGACGCCATTCGACTACAGTTATTTTCCTTCTCATTAAGGGACAAAGCGCTGGCGTGGCTTCACTCATTGCCTCTGGGGTCGAGCACTACATGGGATGAGCTCACCAAAGCTTTCCTCGTAAAGTTCTTTCTACCTAGCAAGACGACGAGTCCAATAAATCAAATCACAATGTTTGCTCAAAGGGAAGATGAGTCACCATATGAATCATGGCAATGGTTTAAAGACTTGCTACAACTATGCCCACATCATGGACTCCAGCGATGGATGACAGTGCGAACCTTCTACGATGGGGTTACTCACCCAGTGAGGTCTACTATTGTTGTGGCAGCAGGTGGCATGTTGATGAACAGGATGGCGAATGAGACCTACAATCTAATTGAGGAGATGATAATCAGTAACTACCAATGGTTCAATGTGAGAGGCTAGCCCAAGAAGGTTGAAGATAAGTTAGAGCTTGATGCTATTACTTTGCTGAATTCTAAAGTAGATGCTATGTCTCAAAGGTTGAAATGATTGTATGTTAATTCTGTTAGTTCAAATGTCCCTTCACAATCATGTGAAATATGCGATTTTGTTAACCATTTGATTGGGAATTGCAAAATTGGGAGTCCATTTATCCAAGACTCAATTGACTAGGTCAACCATGTCAGTAATTTCAATCTTAGACTGACCAATGAGCTGTTTTCTAATGCATATCATTCGAGTTAGAGGAATTACCCTAATTTCTCCTATAGACTAATGCCCCTTTTATGCCTTAACCTAATGCTAGACTACCCTCGGGTTTCAAAGGCCGTGTTATCCCCAACAAGTACCTCAATAGTCTAACTTAGAGATAATGATAGAGAGTATGCTTTCAGCGCAACAAAAGTAGGATGAGTATATTAACCATTAGCCTCTAAGGTTGATCTGCTTAGTACCCATAACAAGATGTTCGAAACTCAAATTACCCAACAAGCCACCTCTTTATCTAGAACCTAGGTAGACTTCCTAGTAACTCTAAGTCTAATCCTCATGAGCAATGTAATTGTGTTATTTTGAGAGGAGGATTAGAGGGACCTAAGGGTGGAAAGGTGCATGAAGCTGTGAGTGAGGAACAAAGTGATAAGCTTCAGACTCTAACTCTTAGAGAGGAGAGTAGTCTAGAGGTTCCCGAAGAGCTTTCCTATAAGCTAAAAGATTCAGGTAGCTTTTCTATTCCCTGCATTGTTGGTAATGTGAGCATTGCTAGGGCATTATGCGATCTTGGTTCAAGTATTAGTTTGATGCCCTATTCCATTGTCCAAAAGCTTGACTTAGGCCAGTTACAACCTACACCGTTTTCACTCTAATTGGCGGATGGCTCCATGAAGTGCCCTGGAGGCATTTTAGGGGATGTTCTCATAAGAGTAGGCGATTTTTGTGTGCTTGATAACTTTATCATCCTAGATATGGCCGATGATGCGTATGCCCAGGTTATTATAGGGAGGCCCTTCTTGGCCACTTCCGTTTGTAAGGTAGCTGTAAAAAGTGGGTGGTTAACATTTAATGCGGAGGAGTGACATGTTGAGTTTACTTTGTTTGAAGACTAAGATGTTTCGTTCTCTTCATTTGCTTATGAAGAAGAGACGGATTTTCTTGAGCAAGAGTCATATGATGATTTGTATCGTACTGACCCTCTTGTGTTTAATTGTGTTGATCCTAAAGGCCTCGAACTTGACTATGCTAAGATGGAATTTGATGCACTTTTGCTGGCTAGCGTGACTAAGGACTAGCCTTATGGTACTAATGAGGGTTCTATGGGCGATTGTTACATGTTTGCTCAAGTAATGTTGTCTTTGCCTCTTATGGAGTATATTAAGTATGATTTTGACTTAATAGTTGAGTTTGGTAGTGGCCCGTCTGGTTGAGCACACTACAAGTTTGTTTTGTATACGAATCGCACTATTTGGCGCTACGTGACAATGAAGAAGGATCTCTATCCTGAACTCCTTAGATGGTACCTTCTAATGCAAGGGTTCAACTTTGTGGTCTGCGATAGCCAATTGAGAAGCCCTCTACCCACTCCTTTTCTGATCCTGAGCCAGTATAAAAGTGAAGGTCGAGCTCTCGACCTTAAAAGAGCGCTTCTTGGGAGGTAACCTAAGTTTTCCCTTTACTAGTTTTTTTTTCCTTTGATTGTATCTAGTGCATTCTTATTTTGAGAAAAAGATGAAAAAAAAAACAAAAAAAGAGGAACAGCAAAGAAAAAAGCAAACAAAAAAATCATCGATACAAAGAGCAAAATAGAGAGGAAAAAGAAGAAAAAAGAAGAAACGTTGAAAAAAGTAATAAGATAGTTTTAGAAGCTCCAGACAGAAGCTATCAAGGACCCCTGGTGGTGTCTAACTCGGTCCATGGAGCTTCTAGCCAAAAATCAAAAAATTTGAGGAAATAGAGCCAACCACAGAGGGTCTGTGGTGGACCCCAGGTTTAGTGGTGGGCCTGTTCATCCGTTGTTAAGGGTTTTTCACGCCCTTTGGCACGACATTTCGCTTAATCGTCTTCAACCTTGCCTCTTTCTCTTTCTAAACTCCCTCCTTCTCTCTCTACAAACTCCATGAACACCTACCTTCCCACCTTCAATTTTTCACCATTTTCCATCAAATTTCTTCCATTTTTTCCTAATTTCTTCACCTACCTTCCAAATCTCTTTTAAATTTCCCCTTTTTACTCATTTTTCTCTTTCATTCATCTCTACCCATAACCATTTTCTCCCACATTCTTCAAACACTTCCATTACACATCCTAGTCTTCCAAATTTTTCATCTTTTCTTCCATAATTCTTCCCAGATATCTTTCATTTACACAAAATTTTCATTTTAATACCATTCTCATCCATTTTCTTCATAGTTAGGATTTTCAAGCACACAGACCCATCCACTTTCCACCCATGACACCTACGAAGAGAACGAGGACAACTCTAGGAGTAGGGATGTTGTGTTAAGCTCCCTAATGAGTTTCCTGAACCTCAACTAATGCGCAAAATCGAGGTAATCTACCTAACTCGCTTGGTTTAACTAATCTTAAACATGTTGCTAGATGTAATGCTTTGAGTAGTAAACTTGTTTGTAGCTACTCGATATTTTGATGAGGATTTGTTAACTAGATTAGGTTCCATAGATGATATTCATTGGTTGTTTGCTCGTAGGGGTATGGGTAAATCTATTGAGACTCGAGACCATACATATCGTAAGCTTACTTTGGAATTCTTGAGTACATTACATGTTGAAGTCACAAGTGGTCCTCAATGTCAAGAGGGTTATATCTCATTTTATTTGAATTATGAGCTAAATTTGAGTGCTTTTAATAGCATATTTAGTTTTTCATCTAGTTTGGATTTAGGCCGATGACATGTCACTAGGGAATTTAATCCTAATGCCTTTTGGTACACCTTAACTTGTAATTATCAATATAATGCTAGTTACTCCAAGGGCACTATTATTTGAAACCCCTGTATTAGAGTAGTCCAACGTGTCCTTGCTTATGGTTTGTTTGGTCGAGAGGATAGTTTGAATGTTCCTCGTCTATCTGAGCTATATTTCTTGCATAGCATGCTAGAAGGGACGCGAATTAACCCTGGTTCATTTTTTCCCAATCAACTGTTAGGTATAACTACTATTTCTGCTAGGTCGTTGGTATTGAGCCTAACCTTGATGGTCGACTATTAAGGCCCCCTATCACTAGATCGATTGGTATTGAGCCTAACCTTAATGATCGAGCGTCAAGTTCTGAGAGAGATTACCCTTGGCCGCCTTTGAACAAATGAAATTTTGTACCATGGAGGGCGGTAGGATTTGTTGGATTTATAGTGAAAACATACTTATACCTCTTCCCAATGTTGATCGTACTACCCTTTTGAACCCGGATAATCTTTCTTATATGCCAGGTGATGAGGAGTTCACCCAGCAGCTCCTCATCCACCCCTACAACCATATTTAGGTGCCTCTAGTTCCTCTCGGGCTTCCTCTTCCTAGGACTATGTGGATATGCACGCCACCTTTCAGTCTGTCCAAGAGAAACAAGTCTCTTTACGGGCTTATGCCCAATCTGAGCATGCAGCCCTCTGTGGCTTTGTTTAGGAGTGGCATGATGAGCTCTATGGGATAATTGCTTCTCAGAACTAATATTTTTAAGACTTTAGAGATTGTTTATACATTGGTGTGATTGGCATCTATCTTAAACCCCAACCTCATTCTTCTCCTCTTCCTCCTTTTTAGAGTGTTTTTCCCCTTCTCGATAATTATCTGTGCTTGCATTGAGGACAATGCATTGTCCAAGCATGGGAGAGTTGTTGTTTTTTTGTGGATATGTGTATCATGTGGTTGTGTGATTAGTTTGCATATAAGATCATGCATTTAGGTTTAATTAGAGCATTCTTAGTTGAGCATTTAGATTATTTAGGTTTCTTTACCTAGTCTTGGTTTTATATTGATGTTTTCAATTTTTAGTTGCATTTTAGGTTTGGCATGCACGTAACTAAAAACAAGACCTTAAAAAATTGAGAAGTTAAAAAAAATCCTCCGATGACGAGTCTTTAGACTAAGTAGTTTTCTTTGGGTTAATTTAACCTTTTAGTTATGCCCAATTGTGTATACAATGTTTGATAATGAGTTTTTGAAATGTGCTTCTTCATTTGACTATCAAGTTAAATGTGAATTGATTGCTTAATTAGATGACCTAGTTGAACTTTGGTAATTGTCCTCTGAGATTTTGAGCTTGATTAGACAAATTTCTCAATTTTAGTCTCATACTCCTTTTCATGTGTGACTCTTCTGATATTTCAAATCTCTAGAACTTGCTTTGACTCTTATTCAAGATCACATTTAGCGTGCGCATTTAGGCAATATGATTGAGGCATTCTTTGGAACATATGAGCTACATTGACCAAAAAGCCATTCTTGTTATGGATTAGTTATCTCTAGCTACCCCTTTTGAGTCTTAACAATGTTTATTGATGCAAACCTCTAATCTAGCCCTTGGCTAAATACATATCTACCTTGTTTACCCAAAACTAAAGGGTTTCATTTCTTAATTTGGGGTGATTTAAGGGTGATCTTATGAGATGTGGCTTGTTTGAATCCATTTGGGTTGGTTATGATGAGTTGGATTGAGCAGTGTTACTAGGTATTTAAAGTTCTATGTCATGATCATTCTTTTGGATATGTGAAAAAAGGGAAAAAAAATGAAAAAAGAATAGAAACAACAAATGCTAAGTCTCTAAGAAAAAAAAAAGAAAACAAAAAAGAGGAAAAAAACTCTATAAAATGAAAAGGTTTTGGCATAGATGTTACTAGGAATGCTCTTTGCGTTTAGTCTTTGGTTTGTAGCACAACAAATCCCAAACATTTGTTCCCTTCTAAACCTTTACCTTAAAGCCCCGTTACAACCCTATTGAAGTCCACATGATTGGCTCGTGTGTTTTACATTTTAATGATGGTGAATTTGAGAGTTTTGTAAAACTTATTGTAGGGTTGATTCTTTGGAATGAGATTTGAGAGAACCGCCATATATTTTGAAACACATGAGTGTTGAGTGCTTCATTACTGAAGTGAGGTTCTACCAGTTCTTTTTGTTCAAATCAATCCATGTGTCAATATGAGTGTTACGTCTAATTGAGCAATTGATTTAATGTTTGATAAGATGGTCTGTAATTGTATTTTCAAAAGCTACATTTTCTTATCTGTTTGGCAAAGTTTTCAATCATTACTGGGCTAACTTCTTGAGCTGATTTAGCTATTAATTGTGCTATTTATGTTTACCTGAGAAAGGTTCTTCATTGTAGTTATGGTTTCGTTATTGCATGGGGACAAGCAACCATTCGAGCATGGGAGAGTTTGGTAAGTACCCATAGAGCATATCATTGGGTCATTTTAATGCATTTTTGGGGGATTCATGAGTTTTATATTTGGTCTTTATCCCCAAAATCCCATTTTATGCTTGGATTTAGTGCTTTGATGACTTCTGCAGGTTTTGTGACCTTTTTAATTAAGCATTAACCCTTATAAGTCAAGTATATGACTCAACACAGATGCCCCCAGTCTTCATGCCCATGTAGGGGAAAAAAAGAATAAGAAAACCTCGAGACAGAGGGCCCCACCAACTATCTGTGGTAGTGGCTACGGTCTGTGGCAGGCCTGAAACTGCAGCAACTATTTGTTTTTCTTAGCTTGCGTGGCTGAGAATGAGGGATGGTTGCTATTTAAAAAGTGCTCGGCTGCTTGAAAATAAAACCCCCAATGTATCTCTTTGGAAATCTCTCAATAGTTCTGTAATTTTTGTCACTTTTTGGAGTACAGAGAAGATTAGACGAAGGGGAGCTTGCATTTGGACCTAGGAGATTGAAGAAATTGCCATAAAACTCCATTGTTGCTAAGTTTTCTCTTCCCTTGTTCTTTAAACTCAGTAGATTAGTTTTGTTTGGTTGATTTTCTTTATTGAACAATTGTGTTTGTTTTTAATCATCATGAGTGAGTATTCTCTCTAGTCATTGGATTTGATAGCCAAGTTATGAAGATGAATCCTTAACCTTTATCAATAATATGCTTATTCTTCTTTGGAATGTTTCAATTTATCTTGTGCATGCATGTTGTGAGTAGTTTTGGCTGAACTAACATGCAAATATCAAACAGTTAGATGAAGTACTAAAGGGGGAAATCCGCTGTTGGATCGGCAAGTATTGACTAAACAGAGTTGCTTTTGAGAGAAAGTCGCTTGTTGAGAGGAAATTTGACAACTCAAATTCTAAATTTTAGACTAAACCAAGAACCCCTTTGAAAGAATGGTAGTATGCTTAGTCTAAGTAGTTCAATTCATTTAGAAAGAAAGGATTGGATATTATATGTTTGTCATTCTTTGCTTCATCCAAGTTAGAGTTATCATAGACAGCATTTATCGGATTCGGTTCATAATTGGTGAAACAAATACCAAGGCATTTTTGATAGAATTCTAAAATCAGTGATAGATTTATTTATTTAGTTATTTCCCTAAAAATCGACTCATAATTGTTCAGGATTTTCACAAAGGGTAAATTCAATATATTATATTGGTCCCTATGGGAATGATTTTTTTCTAAACTACAAGACCCATGCACTTGTGGGCTTGTCAAACTCAATTCCACTTAGAAGTTATATACCCTCAATACGTCACTCTTTCTCTCTCCAAAATGAGTACTCTAGGCACTCTTTTGGGGGATTCATCCTAAGTGCCCTTATCACGACAAAAAGTGTTTTCAACCTTCTATGAGTAATCATATTATTGTTTTATGATGATAGTGTGTCCTTCGTGAGTAAATTAATGTATTCCTAGCACTCAGTGTTATGTGCAACTTTACTGATTGATATATAATGTGATCTTTAGCCTTATAGTGATTGAAAGTTAATGTCCCTCTTGTACTTGTTGACTTCTCTCTTGCCAGAATTTTAATCCCGTTTTTGTACAGCGTAAGCATCAATCTCATGTGCTTTTGTTCACATTTGTGTGGAGCCTTTTTTGTTTTATTTTATCATGTTTTATTATAAATGTTGTTGTAATATTTGCTGATATATTAACAATGCATAATCATGTAAAGCTAAAACATGTAGGAACTTGCCATTATGGATGTGTTTAAGGATAAGAGTTGGGTGAAGTTGAGGAGAATGGATAACGAATATAATGAATATCTAAATGCGTTTCTTGATCATGCATTTGTGACTTCTAATGTTGGTGATAAGATTCCATGCCTATGTGTAACATATGCTAATCGATTCCACCAAGAAAGAGAAGTTGCACGAGGTCACCTTCTCATGAAAGGGATGAATGCTAATTACCATAAACATTTATGGGTCTACCATGGAGACTCTATTCTAAGTGATAATGATGGCGATGATGAGATGTTTGATGATCAGTTTAATTATGAAAATCATGGATCAATCAAACATGATATACATGATATGATAGAGGATGCTTTTGCATGTCGTGAATACATTAACAATTCCTCAAACCCTATTAAAGAAACAAAGAAAATTTTCATTGATTGAAGACGTGGGGCAACCCCTCTATCCGGGATGTGAAGAGTTTAGTATGCTCTCATTTATTGTTAGTATGTATCATCTTAAATGCATGCATAATGTCATTGACAGGGCATTTAATGCATTTACAAAACTCTTTAAAAGAGCTCCTCTAAAAGATTCAGTATTGCTAAATTCTTTTAAGCAAATGCAAAGCATCATTGAACAATATGATCATGGCTGCAAAAAGATAGAAGCATGTCCTCATGATTGCATCCTTTTCTTGAAGGATAAGGCTGAATTTACAAACTGTCTTGAGTGTAATGTTTCCATATATAATATGGGAAATGATGGGACGATAATGAAATTTGCTTATGGCAATCCTATTCTAGTAAAAATTTTAAGTCATTTTCCCATAACACCTTGGCTTAAAAGGTTGTACATTTCATCTAAGGCCACTCCTTTGATGAGATGGCATACTGAGGGATGTAAAGATGATGAAAAATCAAGACATCTAGCTGATGCTTATGCTTGCAAGCATTTTGATAATACGTATACAAAGTTTATAAGTGATCCACAAAGTGTCAGGCGTTGCTTGACAAGTGATGGATTTAATCCATACGAGAATATGGCACTCAATATAGCATATGACCAGTTATATTAATGACTTATAATTTGTCTTCATGGTTGTGCATGAAATAACCGTATCTGTTCATTTCATTAATTATACTTGGTCCAAAATCTTCAGGAAATGACATTGATATCTTCTTAGAAACTTCAATGGATAAGCTAAAGAAACTGTGAGAGCTAGGTGTAGAAACTTGTCATGCCTCAATGGATGAGACTTTTGATTTGCATGTAGCTGTCGTGTGCACTATAAGTGATTTCGCTACATATGGTAACTTGTCAAGTTGGAAAACTAAAGGGAAGTATGCATATCCATATTGTAATATTGATACATATTTCCTTTATTTGAGGAGAATTAGAAAAATGTGTTATATGGGCCATCATCGTTTCTTACAAGAAGAGCATAAATTTAGCTGTAGTATGAAGACATTTAATAGAGAAATAGAACTCAGACCTCCTCCTAAATTAATGTCAGGAATTGATTTGTTGAACCACATGGAAGGAATTGATGTCATATTTGAATAAGATCCTAAGACTAAAAAGAAAAATAGAAGAAAGGGGGATGAAGTGATGCCTTGGAAGAAAAAGAGCATATTTTTCAAACTCCGATATTAGGATCATTTTTTGGTACGTCACAACATGAATGTTATGCATATAGAAAACATTGTCTGAGAGAATATACTTGGTACACTTCTAGGCATATAAGGGATGACAAAGGATACTTTCCAATCACGTCTTGCCCTAAAGGGCTCAAATATTAGGGATAAACTCCATCAAGTAGAAGATAGATGTAAAGTATACATTCCTCTAGTGTGCTTCAGATTAAGCAAGAAAGAAAAGGAGGAATTTATTAACTTGCTCGCTTCTGTAAAAGTACTAAATGGCTATGCATCAAACATCAAAAGACGCATTATTGATGATAAAATTTGTGGCATAAAAAGTCATGACCATCTTATTATAATGCAACAATTATTGCGCAATGGTTGCAAGAAAAATGAAAGACATGAATGTGGGGATTGCTTTGATTGTGTTAAGTAACTTCTTTAAAGAGCTTTACTCTAAAGTTGCCACACCTTAAGACTTTGAGAGGTTATAGGATCATGTTATTGTTACCCTTTGTCGTTTAGAAAGTATTTTTTTTGCCTTCCTCCTTTGACATAATGGTATATTTGATTGTCCCTTTGTCATATGAAGCAAAGGTTATAGATCCGGTAATTGATCATTGGATTACCATGTAGAATGGTATATCCCCATTTTTTCATTTTTACATCCACTGTTTTATATTTACAAATCAACAAAATAGTCATATCAGGTGATTTTGATGTTCGTAGGGAATTGAGGATGTTATAATTATCTACTGAGAAGAAAAGCTGTCCAGAGGGGTCAATTGTTGAACAATACATAGCAAATGAATGTTTGACATTTGTGCAAGATATTTACATGAGTTGGAGACTAGAGAGAATATGTCCTAAAGGAAAAATGACCAAGCGCATAATTATGTGTTGAATTGTGATGAAGTTCAAAGTTATGTAAAGTAAGTGGACCTGAATGTTTAATTTTATATTATAAAATTCTTAAAATTAAATTTACAATTTAAGACGTGTTTCTGTGGTTTCACAAAGTATTATGAGATTGTTAGTGTTGAATGTCAAACTTCAAATGGAAACATTGATGAGATCCATAAAAAGACATTTCCAAAATGGTTTGTAAAAAATGTAAGTATCTTAATAGATGTACAACACTTATGTATGTAAACTTTACATGGTCTAAATCTCATGAAATCTATACATTCTTAAGTTTCTAGGCATCGTCTCACCGACTATTGCATCATTGATGATTTGAAATATTTAAGTAAATATCCAAGTGAATGGATTAGGCAATGGCTAAGATTACCTGTAATGGTACAAGTGGCGTGTTAAACAAATGGATAAGTGCAGCGAGAGACAAAATTCTAGCATTCCTGCAAATTCTTACACAAATGCATGAGATGTAGCCAATTATAGGATTCTTACAGAAATAAATGAGTTGAGCTATCCTCAAGGAGGAAGTGTTATCTTATTTTGATATGATTGGGTGCATCTAACTAGAGGTGTAAAACAAGATGAGTATGGATTTACTCCTGTCAGCCTTAAATCACGTCGAAAAAAAAGGAAACTTCTTATCCTAGTGTCTCAAGTAGTATAAGTGTTTTATATACCAGCATCGAAGGAGAAAAATTAGAATGTAGTCATTGCTACAAATGCAAGAGACCTCTTTGAACTGGAAGATGATGTCATACCAGAAGTAGAAGTTTTGCAAGTAGACAACTCGACATTGATTAACAGAGAAGAATTCGTTGATGTCAAGGATGATATCATAGGATTTGCATTAAATGAGCTATTTACTGATGCCATTGAAAGGGATAGCGATGTGGAGATAAACTCAAATAATAGCAGTATTGAAAATGATGAAGATGATGAAACATTTATGATTTTGATTCTGACTAGTTTATATGTAAAACAATAAGATGCTTATTTGAGGATGCAATAAATTACACAAAGGCAACTCTAGTTTTGTGTAAACTATTTTAAGGACCCTTAGTTTTTAAAATTAATTATAAGGTAACTCAACTTATAAGGTAACTAATAGAAAGGACCCTATAAGTTTTTACAAACTATTTTCAGGACCAAAAACTACCATGTTAATTTATATGTAATGACCATAACTTTTCATATTGGTACATTTTACCCCCAATCCTTAAAACCTTTTGAAAAATTTAATTTTGTGCATGTTTATTTTCTCTCATAAGTACTAGTTGATGCCCTCTTTCAACTAGTATCAGAGCCATGTGACTAAAAATAATTAAGTTAAGTTAATTAATAATTAATTAAGCTAATTAATTATGTTTAATACTTGAATCATCTCCTACTTGTCCTGTATCTAACTATTCACATATTGTGTTCACTCTAGAAGGAACCACTTTAGTAGGACCACAACTAAGCTATATACTGATATAGCTTTGAAGTAAAAGTGAAATTAGCAGAGATTAAGATTGAAGTGAAGGAGATTAAAAAGCATTTGTCTGTCATTCATCTTTTTTTAGTTAACAAGATTAGACATACTAAAAAATATACTATAAGTAATAGTACTTCCTTTCACTATAAATATTCTTCTAAAACCCAAAAAATAAATAGTCATTTCCTTTGCATGATATAAAAATTCAAAAAGAAATAGGTGAAAAATCAACTAAAAAATCATCTGAAACAAGAAGAACGATTGTAAGCTATATAATCTTGAAGCATTATAGAATATGCTCAATAAAGAACAAAATCTGGAAGAATTAAACAAAATCATGGGTGTAATAGTTGATAAATAAGAAGTATTGTCGAATGATAATGAAGAGACAAATAATGTCTGGCTAGAAGAAGCGATATATCAGCAGATAAACCTAATAAAACAAACATGAAAAAATGGTATTTGATAGCGAAATCAATGATATTGGAGAACAACTTAACACGGATGAACCTAACTCCAACTTTGTTAACAACATTGTTCCTAATCCTGAAGAGTTTGGTAAGCCTTCCAGAAGAAATACTCATTTTATATGACATAGGTACATTATAACAGGGCATACCACTAACTTTTCCCTTGGGTTTATTAAAAAAAAAAAAACTGTGACCTTTGAAGAAATTGATGTTACTCCAACTAGCCAAACAAGATGAATCTTAAATATTGATGGAACCCGTAACAGAAGATAAATATTTAAGCACTGAAAAAGAGGTATGAATAGTGTACTAAACTTAAATAATACATGGACGACTAAAAATTTCCTAAACTATTTTAAACATAGTTTTTCTAATACTGTAGCATACTGGTATGATTCATTAAATAAGGATGGTAAAAATGCATTAAGAATGATTAAAACACAAGCTGGAATGTTTAAAAATTTATGTAAGGAAATCGAAACTGAGTTCATCAAGGCAAAATTTGATTTCGAAGAAAAAGTAAGAGAGTGACAAAGAAAGATTAATAATATAGAGTTTTGAGATATGAGATATCTAGAGAACTATATTCATGAATTTAGTGATTATTATTACAAAATTGGATATAATGAAACCAATCTTGGTATGTGCTACGACAAATTGTCATATTCAGTAAATTTCATAATTAATGAAAAGTACATTGCATGGCTCAAAAAGGTAGATGTCATTGATACTCTTAGTACATGAATCTCTTATTTAAGAAAATGTGTAAAGCTTATCGTGGAGCTATAAATTTAACTACTACTTCAATTTATAAATAATATTTATAGCATAGAAAAGTAGGGATCAATTCACAAAGAAAGATTATGTCAAAAAGCTAGTTTAATTCTAAATAATTTTACTAATCTAATTTATTGTTTCTTCTCTTTGTAATTCTAAAATAAATCAAATTTAATAGATAAAAGTTTGAAAAAAAAATACTTAATATTACTTCTAATTACTCTAGATTTAATTCTAAAAATAAAACAGTAAGTAGCTATCCTAAATAATCTAAAAAATAAAAAAGGGAATAATAACTCAATCTTTAACTAGAAATCAAAACAGAAAATAATAAATAGAAAATAAATATTAAAAATCACAAATAGTGACCTAAACTAATATTCTTCAAGTTTATAAGCTTATAACTCTAGAATTATATCGAATTAATTTCAGAAAAATCAAAACAGAAAATCGCTGCAGATAACTAAAATAGAAAATTCAATCTGAAATTAGAAATAAAATAAACTGCACTAATATAAATACGAAATTAATCAACAAAATTACCCTAATTTAAGGACATAATTTTCTGGACTCAATAACACCTAATAAACGTGAAATAAATATTAAAAAATAAAATTTCCAGATTTATTGAAATAAAAACCTTCACATATCAAATTTACGAAATAATTCTGAAAAATTATCAAATAATCCCCAAAAATTACGAAATTAAATAGAGGCAGATTAGAACACTATATAAACCCTAGGATTGATTAGAAATTGAAAAAAAAACAAAAGAAACTATTTTTAGTGTAATTTTTAACAAACTGATAATTAAACGATAAAACAGAATATAAATCAAATCTAAAATTATAACCACTCTAAAAATCAAAATCTAACTAATCTAAAATTACCAAGATACTCCTAAAGGACTATTATTTGGGGAGGGGGTAAATGAAATTTATATCAAGGCTAATAATTGAAAAATAAAAATTGACAACCTAAACAAATTAACTAAAAGCAACAAATAATTATCAAAAGATATCAAATTTATGAGAAAATGCTTAGCATAATCTATACCCACCATGCAAATTAATATTTATCATTAACACACAAGTCAATTTCATCCATGAGTTAAACTATAGAAGACACCTACCAGCGGTTCTTCTCCGTTTTTCCTTATATTATAGTTTAATTAGGTCCAGCCCTAATATAAACCCTACTAATTTGATAACCCTTACACTAGCGTAAGAATTTAATTAAACTAAAACATAACGCACTAAAAAAACATTATCTAATGTTTTGTAATCAACTTACTAGCAAATCGATTTAACAAAAATCTATAACGATTACCTAATTAAAAGAGATGGGTTTGAGCCATCCATGATTAATTAAGATGATAATAATGCTTAAAAGACGATAACTTTTACGTATTAAAGCCCTTTAAACTATTATATGAATTCGAATTAGACTAACTAGCATGCATTCTAATTAATATAATACGAATATTCATGATCGATAAATATTAATCGCTATAGAATCATGAATACAAATCAACTAGACAATAAAGTATGAAACTTGTTTCAAAATAATCAATTTAGCATGGTTTCAAATGGATTATACTAAGCACAAAAAAAACTACTCACCCATATTAAAAATAAAATCACAATAATTAACCAAAGCTTCCATGTTTAACAATAAACTAAACACACAAAAAAAAACAAAAAGAAATAAAAGAACTAAAATTGAAATATAAAAAATAGCACTATTGTTTATCACGGCTTGGAGGAGATTGACAGAATTATGATGATGAATATGATGGAAGATTGATAATGATGATGATTATGGTGATGGAGGAAATCATGAAGGTGAAGAATAGGAAGAAGAAGCGTGATGCTTGGTGAGGAACGAAGGTTGGTGCAGCCGTGGGGTGGGGGTTTTGAAGAAGCAGCCGTCGATGGTGATTAATGTGCAGCTGTCGTGGGGTTATTCTATGTTGTAGGATGATGATGGGGATTATGATTTACAGTGAGGGTGATTAGGGTTAGTGAATAGGGTTTTCTTCTTTCTTTCTTCCTTAGACTTCTTCTCTCTCAAGACTTCTAGCTCTTCTCCAACTCTTGAAACCCTAGTCCAATTAAATAATTATGAAAATAATATTTTTCATAAATTATTAATTTTGGACCGTCTTTATAGCCAAGCGTGTAAAACCCGAGCTTCGACGTTCTCTCTTCTCCTCTTTATTTTATTAATGCTAAACCTGAAAAATATATAAAATAAGGTAAATTAGACAAAATAATATATATATAATATAATCAAAATAATTATTTAAACAATGCATAATTTTTGGCTTAACAAATTCCCCCACACTTAGACTTTGGACGTACTCGTATAAAGAAATCTTAGGCTTGACCTAAAAACTTACCCTCTTCCTTTCTTATAAAGTCATGCATAACTATGATATTCATACTAGGTCTTGGCTTGCTTTAAAAATAGTTTTATTGAAAATTAATTTGCTTTTCCTCCTACAAGTGAATAACTACTAGACATCCAACTACCATCAAAGAGTTTATTGATCAACCTCACAACATTTCCTTAATGAAATAACAAGATCAATAATCATCCATCTCTTTTAGATATGCATACATCGATCAAGAGGTCTGAAGAATTTATGATAGAAAAATTGAGGTACGATATGGTTATAGAGATAATTAAACTAGATAGAATAACTCATTGAATTGATTGAAAACTTGCCTTGTATTGATTTTTCTTCTTCTTCTTCTTCTTTTTTGTTTCCTCACACTCCACTTTCGCACATATTGGAGGCCCATATAGGGTCTTAGAAATTAAATACTCTTTGTCTCACACTCACCCGAATAGAGGTGCTGGAGCAAACATTTTATTTACATCATTACTTTTATTGATTTTATTGACTCACTAATATGAGAAGCAAGCTTTCCAGTGGCAGTATTGCCTCAAAGGGTAGCACCCAGTAGCGCATGCCTTAAATGGGTACTTGTCATTCCCGACTTGGACTCTCTCTTCTTTTTTTCTTTTTTTTTGTTTTTTTTTTGAGTTATTCTACTAATTCAATAGCCTAGAAAATGGGTTAGGTCATTTTATGGTCTCTGAACGACGATATAACATGACTAAATAAGATGAATAATTATGACAGTTCCTCATTAAAGAGATATATGAGGATCAACTCAAACTTCTCTGAAGGATAGTTAGCTGGCTTAAAAGTCTTCACTCATAAAAGAATAAACTAAAAAATAGCTAATAAAACAAAAATTTTCTAAGCAAGCAAGCAAGCCTAGCATAAACTCATATCATGCATTATTTATAAGAAAAAAAAATTCGATTTTCTTCTTTTTTTTAAAGAATAAATACCACAGGAATTAAATACAGGATGCACCCCCCGCACTTAATTCACGCATAGTCCCTAATGCATGCAAAAAGATAGAAATAATGAAAACAAAAACAAAAGTAAATAGGTACTTCCCTAAAAACATTGGGTTGCCTCCCAATCAGTGTCTTTGTTTACAGTTGTTGGCTCGACTCAAACCGGTTCATAGATCCCTAAGTTGGATCTCTTCCACTAAGCATACCTGATCTCCGTCATAAAAATGTTTTAGCCTGTGACCATTTACCTTGAAAATCTTGTTAGAAGCAAAGGATTTAATCTCAACAGCACCATGTGGATAAATCTTTACTATCATGAAAGGTCCTAGCCATCTAGGGTTTAACTTACCAGGAAAGAGTCTCAGTTTTGAATTGAATAATAATGCTTTCTCACCTACCTGAAATTCCTTTCTGATAAGTTTAGCATCACGAAATGCTTTGGCCTTACCTTTGTAAATGACTGAATTGTCATAGGCTTCCAAGCAAATCTCTTCTAGTTCCTGTAATTACAATTTGCGCTCTCTTCCTGCTAACTCATAGTCAAGATTACATTGCTTCACAGCCCAATAAGACTTATGTTCTATCTCAACAGGGAGATGACATGGCTTCCCAAAGACTAACCTATAAGGTGACATACCAATAGGAGTCTTGTATGCAATCCTATAAGCCCAAAGAGCCTCATCTAACCTAAGACTTTAATCTTTCTTGTCTGGCCTAACTACTTTTTCAAGTGTGCCCTTAATTTCTTTATTAGAGATTTCAGCTTGGCCATTTGTTTGGGGATGATAACGAGTAGAAACCTTATGGGTCACATGATATTTGGCTAACAAGGCACCTAAAGTTCTATTGCAAAAATGGGTTCCCCTATCACAGATGATTGCTCTTGGTACTCCATATCTATACAGAATAAGAGATTTAACATGTTTCACCACAGTCTTAACATCATCAGTTCTAGTAGCTACAACTTCTACCCATTTGGATATATAGTCAACAAGCACAAGAATATAAGTATACCCAAAAGAAGGGGGAAAGGGTCCCATAAAATCAATGCCCCATACATCAAAAATTTTACAAACATAAACATTACATAAAGGCATTTGATTCCTTCTTGATAAATTTTCAGTCTTTTGGCACACTTCACATCTCTTACAAAAATCATAAGCATCATAAGAAATAGTGGGCCAATAAAATCCATACTTAAGAACTTTATATGATGTTCTTTTGGGTCCAAAATGTCCCCCACTTTCTAAAGCATGACAAAAGGTTAGAATGGAATAAATCTCACTATCATCAACACAACGCCTTATTATCTGATCACCACAAAATTTCCATAGATATGGCTCATCCCAAACATAGTATTTGGATTGAGCTCTTATCTTTTCTTGTTCAGCTCTGGTCAAGTCAATGGGAAAAGTTTTGGTGACTACATAGTTTACAATATCAGCATACCAAGGCAACCTACTAGTAACAGCATACAAAGTCTCATCAGGAAAACAATCAGTAAAAGGGCTACCACTCTCCCCTGTTTCTAGTCTACTCAAATGGTCATCAACTAAATTCTTAGCTCTAGGTTTATCTTTAATTTCTAGTTAAAATTCTTACAGTAGTAACATCCATCTAATCAACCTGGGTTTGGAATCTTTCTTTTCTAACAAGTGTTTAAGAGCAGAATGATCAGAGTAAACAGTAACTTTAACACCCAACAAATAAGGACGGAGCTTTTCAAGAGTAAAAACAACAGCATACATCTCCTTTTCTGTAGTGGTGTAGTTACACTGTGCAGGATCAAGAGTTCTAGAAGCATAGTAAATCACATGAGATACTTTCCCAACTCTTTGACCTAAAACTGCCCCCACTACCTTATTACTAGCATCACACATTAACTCAAAAGGTAAGGCCCAATTTGGGAGTTGCACAATAGGAGGCGAAGTCAATGTCAACTTTAACTGATCAAAAGCCCTCATACAATCATCATTAAAATCAAATGAGACATCTTTTGCAAGCAAGGCACATAAAGGAGAAGCAATCTTAGAAAAGTCTTTGATAAACCTCCTATAGAAGCCTATATGCCCTAAGAAGGATCTCGCATCTTTGATACATCTGGGATAAGGTAAGGACTGAATGACGTCAACTTTAGCTTTATCTACCTCTAATCCCCTCGATGACACTACATGTCCAAGTACTACCCCATACTCCGTCATGAAATGACACTTTTCAAAATTCAAAACCAATTGGTCTCAATGCAATGCCTAAGCACAAGAGTAAGATGATGCAAGCACTCATCAAATGAATCACCATGTACAGTAAAATCATCCATGAAAACTTCCATAATTTTGGTGATAAAATTAGAGAACATACTCATCATACATCTTTGAAATGTAACAGGTGCATTACATAAGCCAAAAGGCATACGTTTAAAAGCATAAGTGCCAAAAGGACATATAAAGGTGGTCTTCTCCTGATCCGCATGAGCTATAGGAACCTGAATATAACCTGAATAGCCATCTAGAAAGCAATAATGTGACCTCCCAGCTAATCTCTCTAACATCTGGTCCATAAAAGGCAATAAAAAATGGTCCTTCTTAGTGGCCTTGTTAAGCTTTCTATAGTCAATGCACACTCTTCATCCACTCTGGACTCTAGTGGGTATCAACTCACCTTCACTGTTTTGTACTACTGTTGTTCCCCCCTTTTTAGGAACCACATGGATAGGACTAACCCACTCAGAATTAGCCATGGGGTAGATCACCCCAGTGTCTAACCACTTAAGAATCTCTTTTTGGACTACCTCCATTATAGGTGGATTAAGTCTTCTCTGAGGGTCCCTTTTAGGCTTAGCATCTTTTTCTAAAGTGATCTTATGTGAGCATAAAGTAGGGCTAAGTCCCTTGAGGTCTGCTAAAGTCCATCCTATAGCTTTGCTATGTTCTCTAAGCACTTTAACCATTTTTTTCCTCTTGGTCCAAGGTAAGTGCACTAGAGATGATTACAGGCAAAGTCTCATTATCCCCTAAATAAGCATATTTCAAATTCTCAGGTAAAGGTTTCAATTCTAATTTAGGGGGTGAAATGATAAAGGGAAGTAACTTAGCATGACTTTTAGGCAATTCAAACTTGTTAGGTCCATTATGCTCTTGCAAGTGAAACAAGGACCCTATCACATCCACTAGATTATCATTAACCTGGTATGGCACCTTTTGAAACTCAACATGATCAAGACTCTTAGTAAGCATAGTAAACAACTCATCCTCATGAGACAGGTCATACACATCTTGGGACAACTTATCACAAACATCAAGTGCATACATGTAATTCACATCAGTAGGAAATCTCATGGCATCAAAAATATTAAACTTTATCACCTCACCATCAAATTCCATGGTTAATGCTCCTTCATGCACATCAATTTTAGTCCTAGCTATTTTCAAAAAGGGCCTGCCAAGCAAGATGAGAATATCATGGCATGCATCACCCATGTTCATCACATAAAAATCAGTAGGAAACACAAGTTCATTCACTTGAACTTAGACGTCCTCTAACACTCCATCTGGGTAAGTGTTGCTCCTATCAGCTAATTGAATCACTATATCAGTTTTCTTTAATTCTCCTAAGTTCAGTTTATCGTAAACAGTTCTAGGCATAACATTAATGGAAGCACCTAAATTAAGCATAGCTTCATCAAAGTAAAGGTTTCCTATTTTGTAAGGGACAGAAAACACACCAGGGTCTTTGCACTTAGGGGGAAGTTTCCTTTGAAAAACAGCAGACACATTTTCCCCCACACTTACCTTTTCATTCCCTATTAACTTCCTTTTGGTAGTACATAATTCTTTCAAGAATTTAGTACAACGAGGCACCTGTTTAATGGCATCAAGGAGAGGTATATTGATCTCTACCTTCCTAAATGTTTCTAAGATCTCTTGGTTAGCCTCATTTACCTTAGAAGTAGGGCTTCTAAATCTACTAGGAAAAAGCTGGAATTAGCTTATAAGGTTCTCTTTTCTTCTCTCCTATTTCCTTAGTAGTTTGATCAGATTCTGTGTCTAACTTTGGTTCAGCCCCTTTGACCTCTAGCTCAGGTTCTAACTCTCTATTCTTCTTAGGTTCCTCTAACTCTTTACCGCTCCTAAGTGTCATGGCACTAACATTCTCCTTAGGGTTAGGGTAAGGTTGAGATGGTAACCTATTTTACAAGTGAGCCTGCAAGTTGCTAACTATGGTATCAGTTGCTCCTTGTCTCTCTTGAACCTGCTTAAGAGTTGTTTCCATACTCTAGAACCTATCATCCATTTTCTTTAAGGACTTATTCTAGTAAGAAGTTGGTCCTATCTTGACTATAAGGTTGATGAGAAGTTTGGTTAAAACCAGGTGGATTGGTTTTAGGGCCATATCTAAGGTTAGGGTGGTCTCTCTATCCTTCATTATAAGTGTTAGAATAGGGATCATACCTCCTTTGACCTTAGTTAGAATAGACAGCATTAACATTACCCTCTTGAAGTGTAGGACATGCATCAGTAGGATGTCCCTCTAGACAACAAATGCCACATACAACTGCTTTTTGAACTCCCCCAGTAATAATCTTATTTAACATAGCAGTAATGTGATATAACTGACTCTCTACAGATGAGTAAAAACCAATCTCATTAACCCTTTTAATTTGTGACTCTCTAGCACCAAACTGCTAAGTATTTTGGGCCATTAGATTAAATAAATTTCTAGCATCAGCTGAAGTTTTATTAACCAGAGCCCCCCCACTAGCAGCATCAACCATATTACGATCCATAGGAAGCAAACCCTCATAAAAATATTGAATCAACAATTGTTCAGTTATTTGATGTTGGGGACAACTAGCACACAATTTATTAAATCTTTTCCAGTACTCATAAAAAGTTTCCCCATTTATTTGTTTGATTTCAGATATATCTTTCCTAATAGATCCAATTCGGGATGTGGGAAAAAACTTTTCTAAAAATGATTTATGCAATGCAGTCCATGTACAGAAAAATCTAGCAGGCATGTAATACAACCAATCTTTAGCATTACCAAGCAAAGAAAAGGGAAAGACTCACAATCTAATTTGGTCTTCAGGAATCTCCTCGGGCACCATAGCAGAGCATGTAATAAGGAATTCACTAATATGACGGTATGGGTCCTCTCCAACTAATCCATGAAACTTAGATAATAGATTAATAAATCCAGAGTTCAGTTTTAGGGGTTTATCTAGTGCAACATAAGTAATGAACATAGGTTGGGTTTTTAGGCTAGGGGCAGCAAGTTCCCGAAGAGTGGACATTCTTACCTCTTTGATCTTAAGATTTACTGGGTTAGGACAACTCTCTTTGTTTTTTGCTTTCAATGTTTGCTCTTTGTCCTCTCCAATTTCCTTACCGCTCCTCAATCTCATACATTATAGGAAATCTACAAAAACTTAAAATACTAGAGTTAAAACAAAACAAGAAAGGTAGTAAAATTAAATAGAAGTAACTAGCAATTTTATTTTCTTTCCCCGGCAATGACGCCAAAATTTGTAAAGTTTGTCATGGAGCTACAAATTTAACCACTACTTCGATTTATAAATAATATTTATAGCATAGAAAAGTAGGGATCGATCCAGGAAGAAAGATTATGTCAAAAAGCTAGTTTAATTCTAAATGATTTTACTAATCTAATTTATTGTTTCTTCTCTTTGTAATTCTAAAATAAATCAAATTTAATAGATAAAAATCTGAAAAAAAATACTTAATATTACTCCTAATTACTCTAAATTTAGTTTTGAAAATAAAACAGTAAGTAGCTATCCTAAATAATCTAGAAAAATAAAAAAAGAGAATAAGAACTCAATCTTCAACTAGAAATCAAATTAGAATTACAAAGAGAAGAAACAATAAATTAGATTAGTAAAATCATTTAGAATTAAACTAGCTTTTTGACATAATCTTTCCCCATGGATCGATCCCTACTTTCCTATGCTATAAATATTATTTATAAATTGAAGTAGTGGTTAGATTTATAGCTCCACGATTAAGCCAAAAATCATGCATTGTTTTTATAATTATTTCGATTACATTACATATTATTGTGTCTAATTTACTTTATTTTATATATTTTTTAGGATTAGCATTAATTAAATAAAGAGGAGAAGAGAGGACGTCGAAGTTTGGGTTTTACACGCTTGGCTATCAAGACGGTCTAAAAATAATAATTTATGAAAAATATTATTTCCATAATTATTTATTTGGGCTAGGGTTACAAGAGTTTGAGAGAAGTTAGAAGACTTGAGGGAAAAGGAGTCTAAGGAAAAAAAAAAAAACCCTAGCTTCCCCACTATATAATCATTCATCACCATCATCATCATCTCCTACACACCATACCACGGCAACCCTTCTTCATTAACCTCACGGCTCCATCACCATCGACGGCTGCTTCTTCAAAACACCCACCCCACGGCTGCACCAACCTTCATTCCTCACCAAGCATCACGCTTCTTCTTCTTATTCTTCACCTTCACGATTTCCTCCATCACCATCATCATCATCATCATCAATGTTCCATCATATTCATCATCATAATTTTGTCAATCTCCTCCAAACCGTGATAAACATTAGTGCTATTTTTTTTAATTTCAATTTTAGTTCTTTTATTTCTTTTTGTTTTTTTTTTGGTATGTTTAGTTTATTGTTAAACATAGAAGCTTTGGTTAATTATTGTGATTTCATTTTTAATATGAGTGAGTAATTTTCTTGTGTTCAGTACAATCTATTTGAAACCATGCTAAATTAATTATTTTGAAACAAGTTTCATGTTTTATTATCTAGTTGAGTTTTATTCATGATTCGATAGCGATTAGTATTTATCGTTCATGATATTCGTGTTATATTAATTAGAATGCATGCTAGTTAGTTTAATACGAATTCATATGATAGTTGAAAAGGCTTTAATACGTAAAAGTTATAGTCTTTTAAACATTAGTATCACCCTAACTAATCATGGATGGCTCAAGCCCATCACTTTTAATTAAGTAATCGTTATAGACCTTTGTTAAATCAGTTTGTTGGTAAATTGGTTGCACGCTGTTAGATGATATTTTTCTAATACGTAATACTCTAGTTTGATTAAATTCTTACGCTGGTGTGAGGGTTATCAAAACTAGTAGGGTTTATATTAGGGCTGAATCTAAGTAAACTATAATATAAGGAAAAACGGAAAAGATCCGCTAGTGAGTGTCTTCTATAATTTAACTCATAGATAAAGTCGACTTATGTGTTGACGATAAATATTAATTTGCATAGTAGATATAGATTATGCTAGGCATTTTTTCATAAATTTGATATCCTTTGATAATTATTTGTTGCTTTTAGTTAATTTGTTTAGTTTGTCAATTTTTATCCTTCAACTATTAGCTTTAATATAAATTCCGTTCTCTCCCCCCTCCCAAAGAGTAGTCTTTTAGGAGTGTCTTGGTAATTTTAGATTAGTGAGATTTTGATTTTTAGAGTGATTATAATTTTCAGATTTGATTTATATTCTGTTTTGCCGTTTAATTACCAGTTTGTTAGAAATTAGGCTAAAATTAGTTCCTTTCATTTTTTTAAAAATCCATCCTACGGTTTATATAGTGTCCTAGTCTGCCTCTATTTAATTTCAGAATTTCTGAAAATTATTTGATAATTTTTTAGAATTATTTCGTGAATTGGATATGTGCAGGTTTTTATTTCAATAAATTTGAAAATTATGTTTTTAATTTTTATTTTATGAGTTTCAGGTGTTATCGAGTCCAGAAAATTATATCCTTAAATTAGGGTAATTTTGTTAATTAATTTTGTAATTATATTAGTGCATTTTATTTATTTTCTAATTTTAGATTTAATTTTCTCTTTTATTAATCTGCAGTAATTTTCTGTTTTAATTTTTTCTGAAATTAATTGGATACAATTCTGGAGTTATAAGCTTATAAACTTGAAGAATATTAGTTTAAATTACTGTTTGTGATTTTTTTAATATTAATTTTCTGTTTGTTATTTTCTGTTTCACTTTTTAGTTGATTATGGTGTTATTATTCTGCTTTTAGTTTTCTAGATTATTTAGGATAGTTATTTACTGTTTTATTCTCAGAATTAAATTTAGAATATTTAGGAGTAATATTAAGTATTTTTCTAGATTTTTATTTATTAAATTTGATTATTTTAGAATTACAAAGAGTAGAAATAATAAATTAGAGTAGTAAAATCATTTAGAATTAAACTAGTCTTTTGACATAATCTTTCCTCGGAGGATCGATCCCTACTCTTCTATGCTATAAATATTATTTATAAGTCAAAGTAGTAGTTAAATTTATAGCTCCACGATAAGTTTTACAAATTTTAGCACCGTTGCCGGGGAAAGAAAATAAAATTACTAGTTTACTTCTATTTTTTAATACTTTTATTGTTTTGTTTTAACTCTAGTATTTAATTTTTGCAGATTACTCGTAATGTATGAGATTAGGGAGTGGTAAGGAAATTGGAGAGGACAAGGAGCAAACATTAGTAGATAAAAACAAAGAAGGTTATCCTAACTCAGTGGGTCTTAAGATTAGAGAAGTAAGAATGTCTACTCTTCGAAAACTTGCCGCCCCTAATCTAGAAACCCAACCAATGTCCATTACTTATGCTGCATTAGATAAATCTCTGAAACTGAACTCTGGATTCATCAATCTATTACCCAAGTTTCATGGATTAGTTGGAGAGGACCCATGCCATTATATTAGTGAATTCCTCATTACATGCTCTGCTATAGTGCTTGAGGGGATTCCTGAAGACCAAATTAGGTTGAGAGCTTTTCCTTTTTCTTTGCTTGATAATGCTAAAGATTGGTTGTATTACATGCCTGCTGGATCCTTTTTTACATGGACTGCATTGCATAAATCATTTTTAGAGAAATTTTTTCCAGCATCCCGAATTGGATCTATTAGGAAGGATATATATGGAATCAAATAAATGAATGCGGAAACTTTTTGTGAGTACTGGGAAAGATTTAATAAACTGTGTGCTAGTTGTCCCCAATATGAAATAACTGAACAGTTGTTGATTCAATATTTTTATGAGGGTTTGCTTCCTATGGATCGTAATATGGTTGATGCTGCTAGTGGGGGGCTCTAGTTAATAAAACTCCAGCAGATGCTAGAAATTATTCAATCTAATGGCCCAAAATACTCAGCAGTTTGGTGTTAGGGAGTCACAAAGTAAAAGGGTTAATAAGATTAGTTCTAACTCATCTGTAGAGAGTCAGTTATCTCACATTACTGCTATGTTAAATAAGATTATTACTGGCGGAGTTCAAAAAGCAGTCATATGTGGCATTTGTTGTCTAGAGGGGCATCCTACTGATGTATGTCCTACACTTCAAGAGGATAATGTTAATGCTATCTATTCTAACCAAGGTCAAAGGAGGTATGATCCCTATTCTAACACCTATAATGAAGGATGGAGAGACCATCCTAACCTTAGGTATGGCCCTCAAACCAATCCACCTGGTTTTGACCAAATATCTCATCAACCTTCTAATCAAGATAGGACCAACTTCTTACTAGAACAAGTCCTTAAGAAGATGGATGATAGGTTCTAAATTTTGGAGACAACTCTTAAGTAGGCTCAAGAGAAACAAACTGCAACTGATATCATAATTAGCAACTTGCAGGCTCAAATGCAAAATAGGTTACCATACCACGGCAACCCTTCTTCACCAACCTCACGGCTCTATCACCATCGACGGTTGCTTCTTCAAAAACCCCACCCCACGGCTGCACCAACCTTCATTCCTCACCAAGCATCACGCTTCTTCTTCTTATTCTTCACCTTCACGATGTCCTCCATCACCATAACCATCATCATCATCAATCTTCCATCATATTCATCATCATAATTCTGTCAATCTCCTCCAAGCTATGATAAACAGTAGTGCTATTTTTTTTAATTTCAATTTTAGTTCTTTTATTTCTTTTTGTTTTTTTTGTGTGTTTAGTTTATTGTTAAACATGGAAGCTTTGGTTAATTATTGTGATTTTATTTTTAATATGAGTGAGTAATTTTCTTGTGCTTAGTACAATCTATTTGAAACCATGCTAAATTAATTATTTTAAAACAAGTTTTATGCTTTATTATCTAGTTGAGTTTTATTCATGATTCTATAGCGATTAGTATTTATCGTTCATGATATTCGTGTTATATTAATTAGAATGCATGCTAGTTAGTTTAATACGAATTCATATGATAGTTTAAAAGGCTTTAATACGTAAAAGTTATAGTCTCTTAAACATTAGTATCACCCTAATTAATCATGAACGGTTCAAATCCATCTCTTTTAATTAGGTAATCGTTATAGATCTTTGTTAAATCAGTTTGCTGGTAAATTGGTTACAGGGTGTTAGATGATATTTCTCTAATTCATAATACTCTAGTTTGATTAAATTCTTACGCTGGTGTAAGGGTTATCAAAACTAGTAGGATTTATATTAGGGCTGGATCTAAGTAAATTATAATATAAGGAAAAATAGAGAAGATCCGTTGGTGGGTCTCTTCTACAGTCTAACTCATGGATAAAGTCGACTTGTGTGTTGATGATAAATATTAATTTGCATGGTGGATATAGATTATGCTAAGCATTTTTTCATAAATTTGATATCCTTTGATAATTAATTTGTTTAGCTTGTCAATTTTTATCCTTCAACTATTAGCTTTAATATAGATTCCGTTTACCCCCCCAAAGAGTAGTCTTTTAGGAGTGTCTTGGTAATTTTAAATTAGTGAGATTTTGATTTTTAGGGTGACTATAATTTTCAGATTTGATTTATATTCTCGTTTGCTGTTTAATTGCCAATTTGTTAGAAATTAGGCTAAAATTAGTTCCTTTCATTTTTTTAAAGTTTTAATTCATCCTAGGGTTTATGTAGTGTCCTAGTCTGTCTCTATTTAATTTTGGAATTTCTGGAAATTATTTGATAATTTTTCAGAATTATTTCGTGAAGTGGATATGTGCATGTTTTTATTTCAACAAATCTGAAAATTATGTTTTTAATTTTTATTTCATGCGTTTTAGGTGTTATCAAGTTCAGAAAATTATATCCTTAAATTAGGATAATTTTGTTAATTAATTTCGTAATTATATTAGTGCATTTTATCTAATTTCTAATTTCAGATTTAATTTTCTATTTTATTAATCTGTAGTAATTTGCTGTTTTAATTTTTTCCAAAATTAATTGGATATAATTCTGGAGTTATGAGCTTATAAACTTGAAGAATATTAGTTTAGGTTACTATTTGTGATTTTTTTAATATTAATTTTTTGTTTTTTATTTTCTGTTCCACTTTTTAGTTAATTATTGTGTTATTATTCTGTTTTTAGTTTTCTAGATTATTTAGGATAGCTATTTACTGTTTTATTTTCAGAATTAAATTTAGAATATTTAAGAGTAATATTAACTATTTTTTTAGATTTTTATTTATTAAATTTGATTTATTTTAGAATTACAAAGAGTAGAAACAATAAATTAGAGTAGTAAAATCATTTAGAATTAAACTAGGCTTTTGACATAATCTTTTCTCATGGGATCGATTCCTACTTTCCTATGCTATAAAATTATTTGTAAGTCGAAGTAGTGGTTAAATTTATAGCGCCACGATAAGCTTTACAAATTTTAGCCATACCATGCCTCAATTTTTCTATCTTAAATTTTTAGACCTCTTAATCGGTGTATACATATTTAAAAGAGATGAATTATTATTGAACTTGTTATTTCATTAAAGAAGTGTTGTGAGGTTGATGAAGAAACTTCTTTGATGATAGTTGGATGTTTAGTAGTTATTCACTTATTAGAGGAAAAACTAATTAATTTTTAATAAAACTGTTTTTAAAGTAAGCCAATACCTATTATGAATTTCATAGTTATGCATGACTTTATAAGAAAGGAAGAGGGTCAGTTTTAGGTCGAGTGTAAGATTTCTTTGCACGAGGACGTCCAAAGTCTAAGTGTGGGGGAATTTGTTAAGCCAAAAATCATGCATTGTTTTATTCAATAATCCGATTGTATATATATTACTTCGCCTAATTTGCTCTATTTTATATATTTTTCAGGATTAGTATTAATTAAATAAAGAGGAGAAGAGAGGACGTCGAAGCTCGGGTTTTGCACGCTTGGCTATAAAGACCGTCCAAAATTAATAATTTATGAAAAATATTATTTTCATAATTATTTAATTGGACTAGGGTTTCAAGGGTTGGAGAAGAGGTAGAAGTTTTGAGGGAGAAGAAGTCTAAGGAAGAAAGGAAGAAGGAACCCCTATTCACTAACCCTAATCACCCTCACTATAAATCATCTTCACCATCCAAAAATCCTCTTCTCCTCTACACCAGCCACGGCAAGTCTCCACGCAGTCCATCCTCTTCAACCTTCTTGCTCTTCTTCAATCCCCCATTCATCCCATCTTCACGCAGCCATCTCCACGGCAGCTCTTCGTTTTGGGGGCTCACCAAAATCATCCTTCATCATCACAATCTCACGCCTCCCCTCATACAACCCCACGATCATCATCTTCCATCATCATCATCACCTTCATCAACCTAAAACCACCATTCATCCTCCTCCTCACAAAGCCCACGCAGCCATTAAGTTAGTTTATTTATTTTTATAATTTTTTTGTTGTTTAGATTATTATTAAACATGATTTATTCGGGTGAATTTTGTGATTTAATTTTTAATATGAGTGAGTAATTTTTTTGTACTTAGTATAATGTATTTGAAACCATGCTAAATTAATTATTTTGAAATAAGTTTCATGTTTTATTGTCTGATTAATTTTTATTCATGATTCTATAGTGATTAGTGTTTATCGTTCATGATATTCGTATTATACTAATTAGAATGCATGCTTGTTAGTTTTATACGAATTCATATGATAGTTGAAAGGGCTTTAATACGTAAAAGTTATAATCTTTTAAGCAGTAGTATCACCCTAATTAATTATGGATGGCTCATACCCATATCTTTTAATTAGGTAATCATTATAGATCTTTGTTAAATCGATTTGCTAGTAAATTGGTTACAAAACGTTAGATGATATTTTTCTAATACGTAATGCTCTAATTTGATTAAATTCTTGCACTGGTGTAAGGGTTATCAAAACTAGTAGAATTCATGTTAAGATTGGACATAATTAAACTATAATATAAGAAAAAACGGGGAAGATTCGCTGGTGAGTGTCTTCTACAGTTTAACTCATGGATGAAATCGACTTGTGTGTTAATGATAAATATTAATTTGCATGGTGGATATAGATTATGCTAAGCATTTTTCATAAATTTGATATCCTTTGATAATTATTTGTTACTTTTAGTTAATTTGTTTAGTTTGTCAATTTTTATCCTTCAATTATTAGCTTTAATATGAATTCTGTTTGCCCCCCCCCCAAAGAGTAGTCTTTTAGGAGTGTCTTGGTAATTTTAGATTAGTTAGATCTTGATTTTTAGAGTGATTATAATTTTCAGATTTAATTTATATTCTGTTTTACCGTTTAATTACTGATTTGTTAGAAATTAGGCTAAAAATAGCTCCTTTCATTTTTTTTTTTTTCAAGTTTAATCCATCCTAGGGTTTATATAGTGTCCTAATCTGTCTCTGTTTAATTTCGAAATTTTTAAAAATTATTTGATAATTTCTTCAGAATTATTTTGTAAATTGGATATGTGCAGGTTTTTATTTCAATAAATCTGAAAATTATGTTTTTAATTTTTATTTCATGTTTTTTAGCTGTTATTGAGTCCAGAAAATTATATCCTTAAATTTGGATAATTTGGTTAATTAATTTATATTTATATTAGTGCAGCTAAATTCTTTTCTAATTTCAGATTTAATTTTCTGCTTTATTTTTTTGCAGTAATTTTTTATTTAAATTTTGCTGAAGTCAACTAGATATAATTCTAGAGTTACAAGATTATAAACTTGAAGAATATTAGTTTAGGTTACTGTTTGTGATTTTTTTATATTAATTTTCTATTTTTTATTTTCTGTTTCACTTTTTAGTTGATTATTGTGTTATTATTCTGTTTTTTAGTTTTCTAGATTATTTAGGATAGCTATTTACTGTTTTATTTTCAGAATTAAATTTAGAATATTTAGGATTAATATTAAATATTTTTCTAGATTTTTATTTATTAAATTTGAGTTATTTTAGAATTATAAAAAGTAGAAACAATAAATTAGAGTAGCAAAATCATTTAGAATTAAACTAGCCTTTTGACATAATCTTTTCCCGTGGGATCGATCACTACTTTCCTGTATTATAAAAATTATTTATAAGTCGAAGTAGTGGTTAAATTTATAACTCCATGACAAGCTTTACAAATTTTACCATAGCAAGTCTCCACGCAGCCCATCTTCTTCAACCTTCTTGCTCTTCTTCAATCACCCATTCATCCCATCTTCACGCAGCCATCTCCACGACAGCTCTTTGTTTTTGGGGGCTCACCAAAATCATCCCTCATCATCACAATCTCACGCCTCCCCTCATACAACCCCACGATCATCATCTTCCACCATCATCATCACCTTCATCAACCTAAAACCACCATTCATCCTCCTCCTCACAAAGCCCATGAAGCCATTAAGTTAGTTTATTTATTTTTATATTTTTTTTGTTGTTTAGATTATTATTAAATATGATTTATTCGGGGTGAATTTTGTGATTTTATTTTTAATATGAGTGAGTAATTTTTTTGTGCTTAATATAATCTATTTAAAACCATGCTAAATTAATTATTTTGAAACAAGTTTTATGCTTTATTGTCTGGTTAATTTTTATTCATGATTCTATAGCGATTAGTGTTTATCGTTCATGATATTCGTATTATACTAATTAGAATGCATGTTAGTTAGTTTTATACGAATTCATATGATAGTTTAAAAGGCTTTAATACGTAAAAGTTATCGTCTTTTAAGCAGTAGTATCACCCTAATTAATCATGGATGGCTCAAACCCATCTCTTTTAATTAGATAATCATTATAGATCTTTGTTAAATCGATTTGCTGGTAAATTGGTTACAAAGCGTTAGATGATGTTTTTTTCTAATACGTAATGCTCTGCTTTAATTAAATTCTTACGCTGGTGTAAGTGTTATCAAAACTAGTAGGGTTTATATTAAGGCTGGACCTAATTAAACTATAATATAAGAAAAAACGGAGAAGATCCGCTGGTGAGTGTCTTCTACAGTTTAACTCATGGATAAAATCGACTTGTGTGTTGATGATAAATATTAATTTGTATGGTGGATATAGATTATGCTAAGCATTTTTCATAAATTTGATATCCTTTGATAATTATCTATTGCTTTTAGTTAATTTGTTTAGTTTCTCAATTTTTATCCTTCAATTATTAGCTTTAATATAAATTTCATTTACCCCCCCAATGAGTAGTCTTTTAGGAGTATATTAGTAATTTTAGATTAGTTAGATTTTGATTTTTAGAGTGATTATAATTTTAGAAGAGCAAGAAGGTTGAAGAAGATGGGCTGCGTGGAGACTTGCCGTGGTAAAATTTGTAAATCTTATCATGGAGATATAAATTTAACCACTACTTTGACTTATAAATAATTTTTATAGCATAGAAAAGTAGGGATTAATCCCATGAGGAAAGATTATGTCAAAAGGCTAGTTTAATTCTAAATGATTTTACTACTCTAATTTATTATTTCTACTCTTTGTAATTCTAAAATAAATCAAATTTAATAAATAAAAATCTAGAAAAATATTTAATATTACTCCTAAATATTCTAAATTTAATTATGAAGATAAAACAGTAAATAGCTATCCTAAATAATCTAGAAAACTAAAAAACAGAATAATAGCACAATAATCAACTAAAAAGTGAAACAGAAAATAAAAAATAGAAAATTAATTTGAAAAAAAATCACAAATAGTAACCTAAACTAATATTCTTCAAGTTTATAATCTTGTAACTCCAGAATTATATCTAATTAACTTTAGAAAAATTGAAACAAAAAATTACTACAGAAAAATAAAGCAGAAAATTAAATATGAAATTAGAAAAGAATTAAATTGCACTAATATAAATACGAAATTAATTAACCAAACTATCCAAATTTAAGGATGTAATTTTCTGGGCTCAATAACGCCTAAAAACATGAAATAAAAATTAAAAATATAATTTTTAGATTTATTGAAATAAAAACCGGCACATATCCAATTCATGAAATAATTCTGAAGAAATTATCAAATAGTTTCCAAAAATTCCAAAATTAAACAGAGGCAGATTAGGACACTATATAAACCCTAGGATGGATTAAAATTTGAAAAAAAAAAACAAAAGGAACTATTTTTAGCCTAATTTCTAACAAACCGATAATTAAACGGTAAAACAAAATATAAATTAAATCTGAAAATTATAATCACCCTAAAAATCAAAATCTAACTAATCTAAAATTTCTAAGACACTCCTAAAAGACTACTCTTTGGGGGGGGTAAACAGAATTTATATTAAAGCTAATAATTGAAGGATAAAAATTGACAAACCAAACAAATTAACTAAAAGCAACAAATAATTATCAAAGGACATCAAATTTATGAAAAATGCTTAGCATAATCTATGTCCACCATGCAAATTAATATTTATTATCAACACACAAGTCGATTTTATTCATGAGTTAAACTGTAGAAGACACCAACCAGCGGATCTTCCCCGTTTTTCCTTATATTATAGTTTAATTAGGTTCAACCCTAACATAAACCCTATTAGTTTTGATAGCCCTTACACCAGCGCAAGAATTTAATCAAACTAGAGCATTACGTATTAGAAAAACATTATCTAATGCTTTATAACCAATTTACCAGCAAATCGATTTAACAAAGATCTATAATGATTACCTAATTAAAAGAGATGGATTTGAGCCATCCATGATTAATTAGGGTAATACTACTGCTTAAAAGACAATAACTTTTACGTATTAAAGTCCTTTAAACTATCATATGAATTCGTATAAAACTAACTAACATGCATTCTAATTAGTATAATACGAATATCATGAACGATAAACACTAACCACTATAGAATCATGAATAAAAATTAATAAGCCAATAAAGCATGAAACTTGTTTCAAAATAATTAATTTAGCATGGTTTCAAATAAATTATACTAAGCACAAAAAAATTACTCACTCGTATTAAAAATAAAATCACAAAATTCACCTAAATAAATCATGTTTAATAATAATCTAAACAACAAAAAAAATAAAAATAAATAAACTAACTTAATGGCTGCGTGGGCTTTGTGAGGAGGATGAACGGTGGTTTTAGGTTCATGAAGGTGATGATGATGATGGAAGATGATGATCGTGGGGTTGTATGAGGGGAGGCGTGAGATTGTGATGATGAGGGATGATTTTGGTGAGCCCCCTAAAAATGAAGAGCTACCGAGGAGATGACTGCGTGAAGATGGGATAAATGGGGGATTGAAGAAGAGCAAGAAGGTTGAAGAAGATGGGCTGCGTGGAGACTTGCCGTGGCTGGTGTAGAGGAGAGGAGGATGTTTGGATGGTGAAGATGATTGATAGTGAGGGTGATTAGGGTTAGTGAATGGGGTTTCCTTCTTCCTTTCTTCCTTATACTTCTTCTCCCTCAAGACTTCTAGCTCTTCTCCAACTCTTGAAACCCTAGTCCAATTAAATAATTATGAAAATAATATTTTTCATAAATTATTAATTTTGGACGGTCTTTATAGCCAAGTGTGTAAAATCCGAGTTTCGACGTCCTCTCTTCTCCTCTTTATTTAATTAATGCTAATCCTGAAAAATATATAAAATAGAGCAAATTAGACGAAGCAATATATATAATACAATCGAATTATTTAATAAAACAATGCATGATTTTTGGCTTAACAAATTCCCCCACACTTAGACTTTGGACGTCCTCGTGTAAAGAAATCTTAGACTCGACTTAAAACTGACCCTCTTTCTTTCTTATAAAGTCATGCATAATTATGATATTCATACTAGGTAATGGCTTGCTTTAAAAACAGTTTTATTGAAAATTAATTAGTTTTTCCTCCAATAAGTGAATAACTACTAGACATCCAGCTATCATCAAAGAAGTTTCTTCATCAACCTCAAAATACTTCTTTAATGAAATAACAAGTTCAATAATTATCCATCTCTTTTAAATATGTATACACCGATCAAGAGGTCTAAAAATCTAAGATAGAAAAATTGAGGCATGGTATGGCTATAGAGACAATAGAACTAGATAGATTAACTCATTGAATTGATTCTAACTTGCCTTATCTTTATTCCTTCATTTTTTTTTCTGTTTTTTTCCCCCCAAACTCCACTAGCGCACACATTCGAGGCCCATATAGTGAATTAGAAATTAAACACTCTCTGTCTCACACTCATGCCAAAATTTATAAAGCTTGTTGTGGAGCTACAAATTTAATCGCTACTTCAATTTATAAATAATATTTATAGTATAGGAAAGTAGGGATCGATCCATGAGGAAAGATTATGTCAAAGAGCTAGTTTAATTCTAAATGATTTTACTAATCTAATTTATTGTTTCTTTTTTTTGTAATTCTAAAATAAATCAAATTTAATAGATAAAAATCTGAAAAAACTACTTAATATTACTCTAATTACTCTAAATTTAATTCTGAAAATAAAACAGTAAGTAGCTATCTTAAATAATCTAGAAAAATAAAAAAGAGAATAATAACTCAATCTTCAACTAGAAATCAAAACGAAAAATAATAAATAGAAAATAAATATTAAAAATCACAAACAGTGACCTAAACTAATATTCTTCAAGTTTATAAGCTTATAACTCCAGAATTATATTGAATTAATTTCAGAAAAATCAAAACAGAAAATCGCTACAGATAACTAAAATAGAAAATTCAATATGAAATTAGAAATAAAATAAACTGCACTAATATAAATACGAAATTAATCAACAAAATTACCCTAATTTAAGGACATAATTTTTTGGATTCAATAACACCTAATAAATGTGAAATAAATATTTAAAAATGAAATTTCTAGATTTATTAAAATAAAAACCTGCACATATCAAATTCACAAAATAATTCTGGAAAATTATCAAATAATCCCCAAAAATTACGAAATTAAATAGAAGTAGATTAGGACACTATATAAACCCTAGGATTGATTAGAAATTGAAAAAAAACAACAGAAACTATTTTTAGCCTAATTTTTAACAAACCGGTAATTAAACGATAAAACAGAATATAAATCAAATCTAAAATTATAGCCACTCTAAAAATCAAAATTTAACTAATCTAAAATTACCAAGACACTTCTAAAAGACTATTATTGGGGGAGGGGAATGAAATTTATATCAAAGCTAATAATTGAAAAATAAAAATTGACAACCCAAACAAATTAACTAAAAGCAACAAATAATTATCAAAAGATATCAAATTTATGAGAAAATTCTTAGCATAATCTATATCTACCATGCAAATTAATATTTATCATTAACACAT
The DNA here is from genome assembly GCA_029747015.1 of Carnegiea gigantea. Lineage (NCBI taxonomy): Eukaryota > Viridiplantae > Streptophyta > Magnoliopsida > Caryophyllales > Cactaceae > Carnegiea > Carnegiea gigantea. The sequence continues at coordinate 131,735 of JAKOGI010001834.1, read as the reverse complement.
AAGCCGATTTCATCAATGAGTTGAACTGTAGAAGACACCCACTAGCGGTTCTTCCCCTTTTTTCCTTATATTATAGTTTAATTAGGTCTAGCCCTAATATAAATCCTACTAATTTGATAACCCTTACACCAGCGCAAGAATTTAATCAAACTAGAGTATTACGCACTAGAAAAACATCATCTAATGCTTTGTAACCAATTTACCAGTAAATCGATTTAACAAAGATCTATAATGATTATCTAATTAAAAGAGATGGGTTTAAGCCATCCATGATTAATTAGGGTGATACTAATGCTTAAAAGACGATAACTTTTACGTATTAAAGCCCTTTAAACTATCATATGAATTCGTATTAGACTGACTAGCATGCATTCTAATTAATATAATACGAATATTCATGAACGATAAATACTAATTGCTATAAAATCATGAATATAAATCAAGTAGACAATAAAGCATGAAACTTATTTCAAAATAATCAATTTAGCATGGTTTCAAATAGATTATACTAAGCACAAAAAAACCTACTCACTCATGTTAAAAATAAAATCACAATAATTAACCAAAGCTTCCATGTTTAACAATAAACTAAACACACAAAAAAAAAACAAAAAGAAATAAAAGAACTAGAATTGAAATTAAAAAAAATAGCACTACTGTTTATCACGGCTTGGAGGAGATTGATAGAATTATGATGCTGAATATGATGGAAGATTGATGATGATGATGATTATGGTGATGGAGGAAATCGTGAAGGTGAAGAATGAGAAGAATAAGCGTGATGCTTGGTGAGGAATGAAGGTTGGTGCAGCCGTGGGGTGGGGGTTTTGAAGAAGCAGCCGTCGATGGTGATTAATGTGCAGCTGCCGTGGGGTTATTCTATGTTATAGGATGATGATAGGGATTATGATTTATGGTGAGGGTGATTAGGGTTAGCGAATAGGGTTTCCTTCTTCCTTTCTTCCTTAGACTTGTTCTCCCTCAAGACTTCTAACTCTTCTCCAACTCTTGAAACCCTAGCCCAATTAAATAATTATGGAAATAATATTTTCCATAAATTATTAATTGTGGACCATCTTTATAGCCAAGCGTATAAAACCCGAGCTTCGACATCCTCTCTTTTCCTCTTTATTTTATTAATGCTAAACCTGAAAAATATAAAATAAGGTAAATTAGACAAAATAATATATATAATATAATCAAAATAATTATTAAAACAATGTATGATTTTTGGCTTAACAAAATGGGTTAATGATCAATGGCTAGATCTCCAAAAGCAAAAGGAAATGAGAAAAAGCAGTTTTTAGCTTGTTGGGGTTCTCCTCACCAATGGGGAAACTAACTTGAGAAAAGAAGGAAAAGAAAAATTTATAAGAAAAAGAATTTTAACAGGTAGATAGGGGAGACATATAAAAGAAAATATTATAGCAAACTAAGCCCTAAAAAACAAAGATTTGTTAGAAAACCGCTTATTGTCCTCCTAGTGGGAAAAACAATTGTAAGTGTTGGGCTTACGAAGAGGTAGGTCATTATGCAAGCAAATACAAAAATAGGAAGAATAACATGCTTATTGAAACTTTGGGTAGTATAGATTATTTTGAGCTTAGCAAAGAAGAAGCAGATATAACCTTGAAAAATGACAAGGGAATTGTTAAGATTGTACTGAAAGATGAATATGAAGAACGTGTTAAAAACTAGTCGTGATGGAAAGTAGTTCAATTAGTCTTGGTGATCTCCAAGGAGAAGAATTTGTTGTAGACAATGATAACGAAGAAGTCAAAGGAGATCGGGTACTTCTCATAATTCAAAAAGATATAATCTATAAAAAATCTATTTTTTAATTAAAGAGTAAGTACGCCTGTGAAATGATGGAAAGACATATAGAGCTAAAAGACTGTGAGTATGATGTGGAAGGAGTTAATCTCATTAATTGGGAAAATATCCTTATGCATAATAAAAATAGAAAGTATAGATACATCCATGATGGAAGTATCCAAGTGCAAATTACTTTTTTATAATATTGTGGCAAAGATATTGATTTTTATACTTTACTCTGTGATATCAACCATACTAAATTTAATAATCAAATTATCATAGGAATTAAGGCCAATTTATATAATGGATCAGTAGGAATCAATTATTGATCTGAATATTATATAAGCCTAAAAGATGAATTTACCAAAAACTTCATATCCTATAAGATAAAAATAGTTTGGATTGACATGAGAAGAGGAGGATACCCACTAAGAATATTTTAGAAAATAATTTACAAATTAGATAACACTATAGACCCAAAGACTAAGGTAGCAATAACAAAGGTAGATAAAATCCAAGCTGTAGGATATAAAAATCAATAGGTCTTGGATATTTAGCTTTGTCAATCCCACAAAAATCAATGAGAAAATTGATGAAAATGATAAAATTACCATTAAACCCAAACTATTAAGGAGTATGAATGCAAGATCAGAATAGGGAAAAGGGTCCTTATCATCTAAAAAAGAGTTTAAAGAAGCTGATAAAATTAGTGTGACCATTAAAATGAGTAGAATGAGTTTTGAACCCACAAGACATAGTGTAGACGAAAGAATGATTCTCGATAAAAATGTCATTATGTACAAAACATGAACTATTAATGAGCTAATCTATGAGGATGAATTAGTCAAAAATATGACTATGAAAATACGCTATGAAGTCAACAACACAAATCCTAATAGTATCTATATCCCAATAAATGTATGTTCAGAGGGATATATTAGATATAAATTGTATGCCCACATAAATAGTGATCGTTTTATTTGTTTTAAAAAAAAAATCTTTATTTTCAGAATTTATGTGGAATAGGAATCATTTACAAATATGGATAGCTAATAATAGCACAATAAGCCATAACAAAGTCATAGAAGGGTCATCTATAGAGATATGAGGAATCCTATGCATGTTAGTAGTTATATGGCCACTGATCAACCCTCTCATACTGTCATTATTGGAAATAATTTTCAGAGACTATATTCTCCATGCATACAGACCAGAAACTAAATAATATTTACAATTAGTGGTCACCCAGTTCCCATTGAATAAAGCATACACTCACTAGAAGATTGAGTTTATACGTAGCCAACGTGATGAGAAGATAATTCTAGCACAACGTGAGATATCATTGACAATCTCACTACTTGAGTTACCTATTAAGGAGCAGATTGCTGAACAACAAGAACAATTCTGCAAAGAGCTGCACTATAATAATCCTCTAAAATTTTGGGATAAAGATAAAATATTTACAAAAATTACTTTGTTAAATCCTAACACTGTTATCCAAGTCAAATAAATGGTGTATACACATCAGGGCCCAGCATTTGATAAGCAGGTCAAAGAGATATTAGATAGAGGGCTAATCAGAAATAGCAAAAGTCCTCACACTAGTCCCGTTTTTATGATAAGAAATTATGTTGAGGAAAAAAGAGGAAAAAATAGAATAGCAATCAATTACAAAAAGCTCAATAATAATATTGTTTTTAATGGTTATTATATTTCTAACAAAACACTCCTTTTAATAAAATTCAATGAGCTTTTTGGTTCTTGAAAATAAATTACAAGGGTAGATACTAGCAGATAAAATGGATGAAGAAACCATTCCTTTGATTGGGTTTAGTGCCCTTCAAGGACATGATGAGTGGACAATAATGCCATTTAGTCTTAAAAATGCACCTTAAATAATGCAAAGAAGAATAGATAACATCTTCAAAGATCTTCACGACTGTTGTCTAGTTTGAATTGATGATATGCTTGTCTTTTCCAAGATCATAGAACAACAAAAAGATAGATTGATCATGTTGTTATTCTTGATAAGAACAAGTGCATTTATGTTGAACAGGAAATCGAGTTTTTAGGTTTGGAGATAGCCAGACAAATAATCCTAAAAAAGCATATTCTAAAAAAAGTAGAAAATTTTCCTAAAAGGATTGAAGATAGGAAGTAGTTAGATAGGTTTCTTGGATGCCTTACCTAGGCTTCAAATTTCATTTAAGATCTAGCTAAACTGAGAAAACTATTGCAGTAAAAACTCAAAAAAGAAGTAAGTTAGTCGTGGATCATTAATGATTCAAAGATTGTTTAAAACTTTAAAAAGATGTGTAGAAATCTTCATATCCTTAACTTGCCTAAGGAAGGATATGATTTAATTCTTGAGACAGATGCTAGCAACAAGCATTGAAACATAGTACTCAAAATCGAAGAAGGAGAAAAATTATGCAGTGGAAGTGTTAATAAAACAGAATGCAATTATCCCACAATCAAAAAACAAAATCCTTGTAGTCACAAGAAGAATTGAAAGGTTCTTAATCTTTTTAGCCTAAAACCTTTTCTTATTCGAACTAATTGCAAAAGAATACTTGGTTTTTGTGAAAAAGAATTTATCAAATATGCAAGCGCAAGGGAGACTTCTGTGTTGGCAATTGTGGCTTAACTAGTTTTTCATCTCTATTGAATGCATACATGGATTAAAGAACTCTCTGGTAGATAATTTAACTCAAGAACTCGCCAATGGTGATCATCATAGCTGAACTCTTGTCAGAAAAGGAGGAAATCCAAAATGAAATGCCATTACTTCTACAACAGGTTTCTCCTTACAATAGAATCTTTATGGATATTTGGAATTTCATACAAAAAGTAGATCATATTTTGGTCTGCTATCTTCTTCCTATCTAATAATACAATGATTCAAACTTTTACAGTTACAAATGAATTACCTACATCAACTACTATCATAATTATTCTTATGGTATTTGGGAGTCATGGAGCACTACAATCTTCTTTCCTGATAAATCTGGAGTTGGGGGTGTTAGTCTCCTTGTAAATTCAATATCTTCGGATGACCCTATCATGAAAGCTCAGGAATATGGAATGGTAGTTTACCTTAAGGAAATTCCAGATCCAAAGTATCCATTCTTCTCAAGACTAACTAAGTTTCAACAGTGCATGTTTAAAAGAATCCATTGGATTCTCACGTCTCCTGATGGCCCAACAAAAATTCCATACAATAGAAGTTTGTTGTCGAAGTACATTGCGTAGTAATTGAGTATGAAAATGAAAAAGGCAAACAAGCCCATTATCTTGTTCAAACGATTGATTTAGCCAATCTCAATGATCAATAACAAAAATGGTTTCTAGAATGATAGAATTAGTTAGTGATACTACTTTAGCACGAGCCATTGGTTTTTTGAACATTTATCATTAAATGTGGGTATTAATTGAACAAGGACAAACACTAATATATTGCGGCAACACCCCTTTCATCTATCATAATGAATTCAGTGAATATATGAAAGTAGAAGGAGCTACTTCAGAAGATGTCTTTGATTATCTCTTTGATGTAAGAGTTGGAAAATTCTTATCGGAAAAGGGAAAAAGATATCTTCGACTTGATGAAGAGTTCCATGATTATTTGGATAATGATGGATTGGAAGACATTATTGGAGATGAAGGCTTACAAAATCTCAATATGGATGGCTAGTCTTATCAGCATTAAAAGACTCTGAAAAGTTGTTGCTCCATTATTGTACTATTTTATAAAGAGTTAAGCAAGTAAAACAATACTGTCTATTGTAGCCATGTGAGGATAACTGTAGACATGTGAAAATATCAATGTGTACTGTAGCGAGTATACTTGAGCAAAAGGGAAGTCAAGATTCTCCATTTCTCTATGAGCAAGCATCTTGGATGATCTTAGTGGTTTAAGTCCCTCTTCAATTCTTCCATTGTAATGTTTCCATTTTCAAACTTTCAATAAAAGAAGTTTCTTTGTAGGAAATATTATTTAATCGAACCTTATATCTTAAATATTATAATTTTTTGATTAAAGTGTCATTATCCTCTAAATTATAAAACTTGATTAGTAGCTATGATATGAGGTAGGAAACGAAATAGATCTTTGCTATCCCTGATATAAGGAAGGTGTGATTGTAATTAGCAATCTCTATAAACTAGAAGCTAGAGGAATGCTATGATCCAATGCTGAATAAGTTTAGGTAGTGGTAGAAACTCCCCAATTAAGTTTTAATTATTTTGCTAAGTATGATGGGCTCTACTCATAGAAAATATAATATTTATGATATAAGTATTAGATTGTGATAACTAGTACCATTGAAGTTATCACAAGAAGCTAAATCATTGAAAATAAGCATATTTCTAAAAAAGCCCAAAAAATAGTAAAATTACAAAAAATGCCCCATTTGGGCCAAAGTTGAAAAGTTCTGAAAGTTTCAGACTAAAAAAATAGTAAAAAGGACTAAGAATCCATTGTCCGAAAATAAAAGGTACCCCAGAATTAGTTTCAAAAAGATAAGAGCCTAAAAATAGTTACCATAGAACTCAGGGCACCTCAGAGTCGGTAATTGTTTAAGGATAAGACATTAATTTTGATGGAACATTCTTGGATTGTTTTACCAATTTAGAATCATTTGGGTATTGAGAATGATTTTTTTTTTTTTTCACGAATTCATTGCACATTATTTATGAAACGTTGGTGCTTTGTGTGATGTGCTTACATTATTATTAATGCTTTTGATGTAGATGTATTAGTACTAATTCTTTTTATTTTAGATTATGTCTTCCCTAGGAAAATTGATTCGTAAGAAGAAGATGGTTACAAGAGATCAACTTATGGTAGGACCTAAATTAATCGTAGTTTAATAATCTTAAAGCAATAATAATATTTTTATTTAAGTTAATTATGTTTTGTGTTCATAAAGCATATGTTGATGTTTGGGAAAAATCAACAGTTAAGTCAAGGAGAAAGGCGCAGTCTAAGGTCTAAACAAGCTTCAAAACCTAGTTTGTCTCACGGTACTTTAGTTCGATGTTCTTTCTTATAACAACCCAAAATAAACATGCTTCACTATTGCAGTTTCTTGACTAATTCTCTTGATTATGGGTGATAACCCCAATGATTAGGGTGTAACAACTATCTCAAAAAGGACAAGGCTTGAAGCAATTACTCTATTATAGTTGAGCATAAATCAAGCCTCTAACATTCTAGGCCATCCAAAATCATACATGCGTTGATGATAGCAAACATAGTTTTATACATCATAGAAGGCAATTCACTATTGTTGTTACAGCCATATGATAACTCAAAATACATCTTCAAAAACATTAGTGCAGTACACTATTAGTAACCCGACCAAGGTCCATTGCTTACTTATCATCCTTAGCAGGTTTGCTAGCCTGGGGCGACTCATTGAACGCTTCCCTAAAACAAAACATAGCAAACATTTCGAAAGGTGAGCCGAAGATTAGTACATGCATTCATGTATAGTTAAATGATCATTGGAACATTGATTGCGTCCACTTTGGAATTCATTTTAATTTAAAACAGGGGATAAGATGAATGTAAAACTACATTGCTAGTTATTATCTAGTAGTGAACCCCTGAAATCTGATACAATCTATAGATAGGTGTACACTTGTTAGGCCGATCGGGGGACCTAACATGAGGCCATGCGAGTAACTGAAGGGCAATGCCCTGTACCTAATAATTGATGGGGTCACTAATTATGTGACAAATCACTGATTAAAATGATTCATTGATGTACTCATCAAAACATTATAATTTTGATAAATACGTTCTGATTTCTAAACATACAGGCAATGAACATACCTGAGATTTTTAATGCCATCTGAATAGATAGTATTTATGCACAAAAGGGGGAAGAAATGATAGACTAGGCCTTGATTCTACTCAAACTTATCAATATAAGTACATGTAGTCAACAAATAAACTTATTTTCACAATTGAGAATTTTTAAAAGAATTTGTTTCCTAAATGGTATTCAAAATCCAGTGAATAGATATAAGATATGTTAAATTAAGATGATACAAACTATATAAATTATGGAAATTTAGTTTAGATAAGGTAATATAATATAATTGAAAGCAAAATAAACCAAGGCAAATAGTTTAGGTTATAAAGTAAAGGCTTAACAAAAGTAAAGGAAAATATATCATAACTTATACTCTCGACCTCAAATTAAGACCTAAAATCCCAATATGGAAAGTTTAAGAAGTCCCGAAAGGTTATAGTGCGAAACCTAATTACCATAACACGGCTCCTAAAATCTAGCTTAAACAAAATTGTCCGCAGCTTCTGCTTATGCTATGCAATCCTACCAAATCGGCTATAACTATTTCCACCAAACTCAGGATGAAGTGATTCAAGAGGCATTTGAATGGTAGCTCATTGGTATATCTATCCACAAAAAGTTATAATTTTTCAATGTACTAAATAGTACCGTTTCACCATAAAGGTACCCTTGTTTTGGGTCTGTTCACACCCCTATTACCCATGCCCCCAATCTTTTCTTCACATAATTTCCCTCTAAAATCACTATTTAAAATCAGTAACCCATGTTTTGTTCCTTACCATCATCTTACAAAGCCATGTTACTCAAATTTACTCCACAATCATCTTCATCTAATTTTTAATTCTTCTCTTTACAAAAACACTTAAAATACATCCTTAATCTTACTTAGTTGCATAGATGTACAAAATAACCTCTTTTGGTCAATTGAAGAAGGTTTCCATAATAAACCCCTTTTGTAAAAATCACCTAAGGCATTATCTAAGTTAAACAACACATCCAAACTTCATTTTCCATCCAATTATACATAGTCAACATATTTGAGGCTAAAAATAAACTAATCCATGCATGGTCACTAAAACCCTAGATTATGGACAGCTTTTACTTGCACTGAAACTCATCTAAAATCAACATAAATATCATGATATGCTTTATTAATGCTAAAGATCACAAAATCAAATACAAACCAATCCAATTCCATCACTTCAAACTTAAGCTTGCATGATCATGCATGGATTCATCCTTGTACATAACTTACACACTTCCGTACTTCACCAAACTAAATAAAACATCAAACTAACACTTACTTTTTTTGAAAATAATATGATCCATAATCAAATCCAACATAAAAACCAAAGCTAAACAAGATTAGGCTAGGGTTATACCTCACATGGTGATCAAAGGAGAGATGGAGATGGTGCTTGATGTTAGAGGGTGTTTGGGTGGTGGGTGGTGGCTGTGGGGTGGCCTGTTGGTGGCGGCAAGGGTGGTTGGTTGTGGCAACAAGCAAATTAGCCAGGAGGGGTGGGCTGGCCTTATATAGGGAGCAAGATGGAGAAGAGAAATTGGCTTTATCTTTGGTTACTACTTGCTTGACTTATCTTGATCAATTTAGCTAATATTTATCCCCCAAAAAGTATCTTTTTGGTAAGTATAATTAGGCTTAGGTAATGATAATTAGCTAGATTTAATTAGGCAAACTTGTTGGGCTTCAACTTGGGCCCAAAATGAGCTGGGCTCGAAAATATAGCGTTCCATTGCAATATATCCTTTGCATAGCTTGAAATTCAAATTTTTGTGATGTTATAAAAAAAAAATTAATCACTTAAATCCTAATTATCGAGGCCTACTATCGATTTTTCCTAAAATTTTATGACAACAAAAACCGAATTGCAAAGTGAGGGTGCAAATGAATTTTTTCCAAATCAGAATGATTAGAAGCGATAATTAAATACGATGAAGCTAATAACATGACTTAAGGTCGGGTTGTTACAGCCTTTCCCCCTTGAAGAGTTTCGTCCTTGAAACTTGTTAACTTTGTTAAAAAATGCAAGATTACCTCAAATAGATGTGGTAGTTGACTTTCATTTCATCCTCAGTTTCCTAAGTGGCCTATGAGGATGTATGATTTGTCCAGAGCACTTTGACTTGGGGTATCTGCTTGTTGTGCATCGATTTAATCTGTTCTTCATACATCAGATCCCCAGTGACCTCAATGGCCTCTGTTACGATCGCATGGTCAAGATATAGGATGTACTTCTTGCATTGTGAAACATGAAACACGTTATGTATGTGTTCGAGTTCCAGAGGCATATTCAGTTGGTAAGCCACGAGATTTAACTTTTTAGTAATTTCATATGGCCTAATATATGGAGGACTCAGTTTGCCTCATACTCCAAATCTCCTGATATCCCCAGTTGGGAAAACTTTCAGAAAGACCTTATCGCCTACCTGGAACTCCAGAGGCCTCTTTCTTTTATCGACGTAACTCTCATGTCGACTCTGGGCAACCCAAATATGCTTTTGAATATTTCGTATTGTTTTAGTGGTTTCTTGAATTAGTTCTAGGGCCAGAGTCAACGCCTTATCTAGGTCACTCCAACATAACGGGGTTATGCATTTTCTTCTATAAAAAGCCTCAAATAGGGCCATTTTAATGGTGGATTGGTAACTATTATTATAAGAAAACTTCACCAATGGTAAGTCATCCTCCCATTACCCTTGAAATTCCAAAACACAAGCCCTCAACATGTCCTTTAGAATTTAATTTGTTCCATCTGTTTGCGCATCTATTTCAGGATGATAAGAGCTGCTAAAGTCAATTTGGTTCCAAAGGCACTTTGAAGCGCTTGCTAAAAATGGGCTTGAAATCTCTGATCTCTATCACACACTATCTCTAACGAAATGCCATTTAGTTGAACTATTTTCTTAACATACAACTAGGCTAGTCTTTCAACTATCAAGTATCCCGAATTGGCAGAAAATGGGTTGATCTCATGAGTCGATCAACTATTATCCAAATGACATTCTTCTTTGAAGTAGACAAAGGTAATCCCATGATGAACTCCATCGAGATAGAGTCCCACTTCTAAGCTGGAATTTCTAAAGGTCATAGTTCGCCCACGGGATGTTGATGCTCAGCTTTAACCTTTTGCCAAATTATACACTTGGCAACATACTCTACAATCTCTTTCTTCATGTTATTCTACCAAAAGTATTACCTCATGTCTCTTTATATCTTGGTGCCTCCTGGATGCACTGAGCATCGGGTGCTGCGAGCTTTCTACAAGATCTTCTTCCTTAACTCCTCATTTTTGGGCATGCACAGGCAATTCTAGAATCGCAAGGTCCCATCTTCATGAACTACAAACCCAGGTGACTTCCCTTTCTTAAGATTTTGCTTTATTCTTTGGAGCTCAGGATCACTTTCTTGGTTCGATCGTATTTCCTCCATTGTAGAGGGCTGTAAGATAAGCATTGACAACTAAACACTTGCTTGCCTATGCGACACTAATTGGATACCCAACTGCTCAAACTCTCTTAAGAGGTTCAACTGCGTAATGACTACAGTTTTCGAACTATGTTATGTCGTCTTCCTTAGGGCATCTGCCATAGCATTTGTTTTTGATGGGTGATATTGAATTTATAAGTCATAATCTTTAAGTAACTCTAGCTAATGCCTTTGTCTTAAATTGAGCTCTTTTTAAGTGAAGATACACTTCAAGCTTTGATGGTCATTAAAGATCTTTAATTTTTCAGTGCAAAAATCACAGTTGCTAACTCCAGGTCAGGGGTAGGGTAATTCTTCTGATAAGGCTTGAGCTATGGGGGGCATAAGCCACCACTTTCTCCTCTTACATCAGAACACACCTCAGACCATTCTTCGAGATATCACTATAGATAGTATACTCCTTACCTTCAACTGGTAGGGTTAGGATTGGGGCGGAACTTAGTCGCTGCCTTAACTCTTGAAATGGCCTCTCACATTTCTCTGTCCACTCAAATTTAATGGCTTTCTTTAACAAATTAGTCAAGGGAGATGCTATCTTTGGAATGTTCTACACAAACCTCCGATAATAGCCAGCTTAGCCTATGAAAGTTGTAATTTTGGGAACATTGGTGGGTCTTGGCTACTCTGTAATACTTTCACCTTCTGGAGTCAACTTTAATATCTTCTTTTGAAACTATATGTTTCAAAAAATACTACTTCATTTTACCAAAACTTGCTCTTCTTTAATTTTTCATATAATTGGTATTCCCTCAAGGTCTGCAACACTGCCCTTAAATGAACAGTATCTTCATCTCTATCCTTGCAGTATATCAAGATATCATCTATGAACACTACCACAAAAATTATCAAAATAGGGTTTGAAGACTCTATTAAGGAGATCCATAAAGGCCGCAGGGGCATTGGTCAGGCCAAAGGGCATCATTGTGAATTCATAGTGACCATACCTAGTTCTGAAGGCAGTCTTGTGGATATCTTTAGGTTTAATCCTAAGTTAGTGGTATTCAGACCTCAAGTCAATATTAGAAAAGACTCCTATTCCTTGCAATTAATCAAATAGATCATCAGTTCTAGGCATAGGGTGTTTGTTCTTGATGGTAATCTTATTCAGCTCTCTGTAATCAATACATAGCCTTAAGGTTTCATCTTTCTTCTTTATAAACAACACTGGGGCATCCCATGGTGACACACTTGGTCTGATAAATCCCTTCTGTAATAACTCATCTAGCTGAATCTTTAGTACTCTTAGCTCAGTTGGAGCCATTCAATATGGGGCTTTAGAGATAGGTTAAGCACCATGGATTAATTCAATCTCAAAATCAATTTCCCTCCACGGGGGCATACTTGGTAATGCTTCAGGAAAACATCTTCAAATTCACAGACTAAAGGAATATCTGTTGCTTTCTCTCTTTTAGATCGAGCTTCCATAGCATAACACCACTACCCAATACACCCCTAGCATAATAACTTACTTGCTTTCATGGCAAAAATTATGGGACACGGGTTTTCCTCTCTTTTCCCATACATATTTCTCTCCCATTTTCATTCCTCAAAATGACCTTAAGGTTTTTATAATTAATTTTCGCTCTATAAGTACGCAACCAATTCATCTTTTTATTTTTGAAACACAATTGAGTAGCATTTTGCCCTAAGTTCCTATAAGACTTTATTCCAGGTGAATTCAGGCCCTACAAGTCTACCTTTAACTGTGTTTCACCATATATTAGCCTCACCAGTTAAGTAGTACGTCCTAATGTTTACTTTTTTTCGAATCTGGAACCTCTACCGTTGTAAACATTTTCTCCATTCCCCTCACCCATTCCTCCAATTCCACTGGGTCATACTTTCCATCGTAAATTTTAGGGTTGCATTATGATACGCTGTCTGCTAGTTTATCATGTCTATGAGGGTTTTCAGCAGGCACTGGAGCAATCCGTTTCATCAGTTTAGCTATCGAAGTCGGCCAGTAGTTCAGGTTCCAAATGTTATTAGCTAAGTTGAGGGGAATTAGGAGCATTTCACCAAAATTTGGTGGCACATTGCATAAGGCTTGTTCACCCGATCCCTGGCCATGGTCCGAGTTATCCCTTATATGAGTCTCCGCATTGTTTTTCATAGATTCAAACATTTTGCTCATGCATTAAATCCAATAATTTAATCACTTGCATAAAGCCAACATATAAGATAAGTATACGCAATAATTGCAACTAACAATATCATCAAAACAGAAACCAAGGCTTCATTTATTATTTGATAACTACTTGCTTACGTACATAACTGCTTGCTTGCATACATGACAAACAAAAGACTATCACAACTAATTGACTCAATATTGTTAGTCCTTAAACCTTAAACACTACCTAGCCCCAACCACTAAGGCCGCCACTAGCCCAAAAAGAAGATAAGACTAGTGAACACAACCAGGAGGATCCGTTTAACTATATACAATGACATAACCTACACGAAATGCATATATCCAACTGTTTGTGCTATGTACATATGGCGCCCAAAATATGACCAACCTATCAAAAAAAAGTCATCACCCAAACCAAACTAAGAATCCCTGGATGGATTGTAGTCCGAGTCAGACTCATTCTCAGGCTCCTCGCTCGAGTCAAAACTATTGTCAGATGCAGTTGACTTTACCTCCTTAACCTCCCTATCAATATGATGCTCCTCAAACCTCGGGTCCTCCTCTAGGCCATCTATGGGCTCACCATTAGAGCTAATCACCACTATCTCTTATGTGTTAGGGGGATGAACAACCACATGAGCCTCCCCAGACCCCGATGACGCTGGGCTATCAAGCATCTGAGGAGTGCCCAGTGTAGGTGGTGAGGGTGCCCCTTGAGTAGAGGCAGGTGCTGCGAGTGGGGGAGGTGCATGGTGTAAAGCAAAAAAATGCTATATGATCTCTACGTTGATCCCCTTTTGCTCGAACTCCTCTTTAAGTAGCAACTCATAAGTGATGGTAGCCTAGGGCCCCTATATCTAAAACCTAGGTGTAACACACCCTGGGGCTCCCGTCATTATGAAATCAAGATAACGAATACTGTACTCAACCCATGGGGCAACTGTAGGTAGGGACCACAACAGTCTACACGTATGGACCGTAATGTCATGGAACTCAAAAAAGGGGTCCTATGTATGAGCTATCATACTAGCATGAAGAAGAGAGGCATGGGCGGCCACAGCTGTACCCAGCATCATGTTTACCACACATGGATCCATATAGCAAGGAAAACATAAATGAAAAACATTTAAGAGATATACACAAACTTTTATTATAAATCTCTAACGATATAATAATAACCCTTATTGACCAAGCTCCTCTCCCACCTATTTCCCCTCTCCATACTCTGATACCTATCAAGAAAAGCCGAACCTGGCTCTGATACCAAATCTATAACACCCAGAATGAACATGCTTTACTATTGCAGTTTCTTAACTAGTTCTCTTGATTAGGGGTGATAACCGCAATGATCGGGTTGTTACCGCTGTCCCGAAAAGAACAAGGCTTGCAAAAATTACACTAGAGACACTATAGTTGAGCATAAATGAATCTTATAACATTTTGTACCATCCAAAATCATAAATGTGCAGATGATAGCAAACTTGGCTTTATACGTCATAGAAGGAAATTCACTATTGCTGTTACAGCTACAAGATAACTCAAAATACATCTCCAAAAACATTAGTACAGTACACCATTAGTAACCCGAACACAGTCCTCCTCAGCAGGTTTGCTAGCCTAGGGTGATTCGCTAAGCACTTGCCTAAAACAAAACATAGCAAACATTTCGAAAGATAAGCCAAAGCTCAGTACATGCATTCCTTTTTGGTTAAATGATCATTCGAATAATGATTGGGCACATTTTGTAATTCATTTTAATTTGAAAAAGAGAATGAGACAAATATAAAACTATATTGCCAGTTATTCTTTGGTAGTGAACCCCTGAGAATTGATACCATCTGTAGATAGGTATACACCTGTCAAGCCGATCGAGGGACCTAACCTGTGCGAGTAACTGAAAGGAAATGCCCTATAACTAATAACAAATGGGATCACTAATTATGCGACAAATGATCGATTAAACTGATTCATTGATGTGCTCACCAAAATGTTATAATTTCAATCAATATGTTCTTATTCTAAAGACAGAGGTAATAAACGTACCTAAAATTTTTAATGCAATTTCAATGGATAGTATTTACGCACAAGAGGGGGAGAAACGATAGATTTGGTGTTGATTATGCTCAAAATGGTTATTTTAAGTACATGTAGTCAGCAAATGAACTTATTTTCACAGTTGATAATTTTTAATAGAACTTATTTACTGAATGATATTCAGGATCCAGTGAGTAGATATAAGATATGTTACACTAAGATGATAGAAACTATAGAAACTATAGAAATTTAGTTTAGATCAAGGTAATATAATATTATTCAAAGTAAAACAAGCCAAGCCAAATAGTTTAGGTTATAAAGTAAAGGCTTAATAGAAGTAAAGGAAAATAATTCATAGATTACACTCCCGACCTTAAATTTTAAAACCGCAATATGAATAGTTTAAGAAGCCCCAAAATAGTTTCATTCATAGTGCAAAACCCAATTACAACAATACAGCTTCGAAAATCGGGCTTAAACAAAACTTTGCACAGCTTCAGCATATACTACACAGTCTTAGCGAATCGGCTATAACTTTTTCATAAAACACTGAATGAATTGATTGAAGAGCATTTGAAAGGTGCCTCATTGGCCAATCTATCCACCACAATTCATAATTTCTTAATATACCAAACAGTACCTGTTTTGTCAGAAAGGCACCCCTATTTCGGGTCTGTTCCCAGCCCTACTGCCCATGCTCTCAACCTTTTCTTGACATAATTTCCTCTAAAATCACTGTTTAAAATCACTAAGCCATGATTTGTTCCTTATCGTCACCATACAAAGCCATGTTACTCAAATTCACTCCATAATCATCTCATCTAATTCTCAATTCTTTTCTTTACAAAAACACTTAAAATACTTCCCTAATCTTACTTGCTTGCATAGATATACAAAATAACCTCTTTTAGTCAATTGACGAAGGTTTTCATAATCCATCCCTTTTTACAAAAATCATCCTAAGGCATTGTCCAAGTTAAACAACACATCCAAACTTTGTTTCCCATTCAATTATATACAATCAACATATTTGAGGCTAAAAATAAGCTAATCCATGAATGATCACTAAAACCCTAGCTTATGACCAACTTGTACTTGCACTCAAACTCTTTTAAAATTAACATAAATGTCATGATATCTATTACTAATTCCAAAGGTGATATAATTAAATATAAGCCAATCCAAATCCATCATTCAAAACTTAAGTTTGCATGATCATGGATGGATTCATTCTTATACATAACTTACATGCTTCCATGCTTCACAAAACTAAATAAAACATCAAACAAACCCTCATTTCTATCAAAACAACGTGATCCATAATCAAAACCCACATAAACACCAAAGCTAAACAAGGTTATGTTAGGGTTTGTACCTCACTTGGTGATCAAATGAAAGATGGATATGGTCCTTGATGTTGGAGAGTGTCTGAGTGGAGGCTGGTGGCTGGAGGGGTGGCCTACTAGTGGCTCCTGGTGGCGGCATGGTTGGCTTGTTGTGGCAGCAACCAGATCAGCCAAGAGGGGTGGACTGGCCATGTATGGCGAGCAAGAAGGAGAAGAGAAGTTGGCTTTGTCTTTGGTTACTACTTGCTTAACTTATCTTAATCAATTAGGCTAATATTTATCCACCTAAAAGGTAGCATTTTGGTGGCTATAATTAGGCTTGGATAATGATAATTAGCTCAATTTAATTAGGCAAATATGTTGGGCTTCAACTTCGGCCCAAAATGACTCGGGCTCGAAAATACAACGCTCTGTTGCAATAAAACTATTGCGTAGCTTGAAATTTAAATTTTCATGATGTTATGAAAAAATAATTTAATCACTTAAATCCTAATTATCAAGGCTTACTATCAATTTTCCCCAAAATTCGAATTGCAAAGTGAAAGCCCAAATGAATTTTTCCAAAATTGGAATGATAAAAAGTGACAATTAAAATAATATGGCTTAGTTAAACAAATAAACATGATTTAGGGTCGACTTGCTACATCTCTTGTCATCAGGAACATCCTCTCTAGCACACACTACTACAAGTAAGTTTTGTTTTGTTCAACTTCCCATTTTTTATATTATTGAAGATTAAAGTGAAGTGCAAATACTCTCAATCAAGAAGAAAATATCCATCTTATCTTTCCTACCATAATATTCCTTTTAACTGCGAGAGTACAAATGGATAAGAACTAAACAAAGTAATGAGAGGCCATTGTTAGATGGTTTATGTTGCTTAAAAGTGATTGTAAATCTTAAATTATAAAGCTTCTGAAATAGTGTCTACATAGAAGTAATAATGGAGTGCAAATTCTAATTATGTTTATTTGCTCTTATACTCTTAGTGGAAAAATACTTGGTGGGAAGTTTACAAAAAGAAAAACAATAGTGTTTCTAGGTAGTTGTAGAATGATAGAAAATGCTCCTCTTATATAATGTTTAAATGGTAAGTGGTATATAACATGAACTATATTTATTTAATGGATTTACTTATAGTTTTCTAATGTCTCTGTTTTTTACACTTCTATAAGAGCTATGTTGTAGCCGAAGGCATACCATTCAATCTACGGAGGTCTCAATGCATGCTGATTCATATATCAACAATGTTGACATGAGCTGAGAACTCAGAGACAATGGAGAGGTTGCCACAAGTGAGTCATATATTTCCTATGCATATGTTACTTCTATGTTTGATCCAATTCGTATTTTTTAATTGTATTTCCATTTATTCTCTATATTGTCATACATAATACTCACTTACTTTTGTCACATCAAAGGGGAAGTCAATTCAAACTCATTGGGGCGTGGAGAAAATGAAGCAAATCACGAGATTCATGGTGAATCATTGACTAGAGGTGGTAATAAAACCAGAAGTAGAAGGTGCATACAAGCAACCAAAGAAAAGAATGAGAAGGGTCGTGGGCTTAATAAGATTAAGGTTTTGAAGAACTCTGTGTTTATCGATGTCAACGAATGACTTTAACGTAAGTTAATTTTCAAAGGCAAATGTCTATCGTGATTGGGTGCCTTGCACGAGACCCTAAAAGACTACCACTTGATTGTATTGATTGGAGAAAAATTGAACAATAGAAAAAAAGACTCAGTGTGGGCAGAGGTGAAGGTATATATGTGTCAATATATATTGCATCACTTTCAAAATTGAACCTTTACACTTGGATATTTTTGCATGCTTCTTATAGGGATGAAATGTTAAAGGATTTCAAAGTAAATATGACTTTTAAGTTTATTTTAGGTCTTGATTGATTTTTTTTTCTTTGAATCCTTTTTACAGGATTCATTTCACTTCCCGGAAGGAAAAGAGCCTTATGAATGGGCATTGAAGAAAATGCATGCTTGTTGGAGAGGCTATAGATGTGAACTGAAGGTGGCACATTTTGATGGTAGAATCATGAAGAAGCAATTAGCAGAAGGCCGGAACACATATCACTTGAAACATGGCCCAAGTTAGTAGAGTTTTGGGAATCAGACAAAGGAAAAGAGATATTCTGTGCCTAAGAATATTTAAAATCATAATTTATCTTAAAAAAATGCAAAAATTTTATTCCATCTAACCATTAATCATTAAGGCTAGAACTAAGAGGAGAATTAAAAATTGAGACAATAACAAAATGTGTTACTAAGGAAGGACAAACACTTTCACACGTGGACGTGCTGAAGAAGAGGCACTATTTATGCCCTATTTATACCATAGCTTACTTTGATTTAGTTAACTCATTTTGCATTTTACTTGATTTTTAGGAAAAAGGCAACAAGATAGATAAGCTTACAACATGGTTGAAGCCTCACACACTAAAGGAAGCTACAAAACATAAAGACGCTTTAGCCAGTGCAATTGTATGGGTTTTTATTTTTTCTTTAGTGTGCTTATTCAATTTATTTCTTTTTACTAATGGTTAACATGATAGGAAGCAATTGAAAATGAGTTATCCTACCTTGAAGAAGGTTCCTACGATCATGCTACTCAAGATGAAGTTTTCAAAAATGTTGTTAGAGAAGACAAGGATGGTTATGCTGCGACCTTTGGCGTTGGGGTCAAATTTCCTTATTCCAACTCTGAACATTGCGCTTGAGATGAAGATCAAACTAAAAGAAGGTAACTCGAGCAAGAACAAAAAGAAAGTCAAGAGACGATTGAACATTTAGAGAACAAATTCGATATGTCACCAATTTGGTGAAGGTGCATTTGAAGTACCTGGTATTCCTATGAGATATTTCATTGTTTTGTTGTTTTTATATTGTACTTGTTATAAAAACTATTTTGGTAAATGGATATCTTATAATATGGTAAGAAAGGTGATTAAGAGAATGAGAAAGTGATTGCTTTTGAAGCACCATGCATTCCTATGAGATATTTTGTTGTTTTGTTGTTTTTATAGGATACTAAGTATAAAAACTATTTTGGTAAATGGATATGTTACAACATGATAACAAATGAGACTAAGAGAATCAGAAAGTGATTGTTAGTTTAGGTTATTAGTTTCTTTGGTTATAATGTGTTTAATTATATTGTATGTTTGATAACTTGAGAGATAAGGTAATGAGAGAGTGATTGAAGGTCTAGGTGATTACTTGCTTTGGTTAGAATTTGTTATAAGAGATAAGGTGATGAGAGAGTGATTAGAGGTTTAGGTGAGTACTTACTTTGGTTAGAATGGGTATGGATAATGAGAGATAAGGTAACGAGAGGGTCATTGGAGGTTTAAGTGAGTAGTTACTATAGTTGGAATATGTATAGGTAATGAGAGATACGATAATGAGAGAATTTTGGGGATTAGTTATGTAGTTAGAATATCCCTAACTATGTTTTTATTAATTGAAATATAGAGTGTGTTATATTCAAACGTGTGATGAAATGTACAAGTCAAATTTATCATTGAACATAGAAGCTAAAGAAGTAAAAAAAAGTTATTATATTATGATTGTGAGCTTAAAAGATTTTATGAGAATCTTTGATAATTGTTGCTTATTTCTAATGATAAATTTAACACTATGTTTTAAAGGGAGAATCCCACTAATATTCTCTATTACCTTTTCTTAAGATTTATATTTTTGTGCTTATTTAATAGGGAATATTGGAGGATGTTCTCTCTTCATTTGATGAAGATGAGGACAATGACGATGACAATAAAAACATCCATGCATTTGAAGAAGAAAATGCTGAAGAGGGTGATGAAGAACAAAATAATGAATTAAATGTAGTTTGAGTTGATTTATGTGGTTAACTTCTGTCATGACTTATCTTATAGGTAGCCTAAGTAATATTTAGGAGTTTGCACTCACGGTTTAGACTTTGTAAAATTATTTTTCATGTCAGAACCTAGTAGTTTCCGTCTTTAGTCAAGAAATTAGCAAAAACACTAGAAGTTTAGAAATCCAATTTCTTAAAAGATGAACACTTTGATGAAGATCTTAAATTTTCGAGCATAAATACATTGAAGGTCATACTTTGAACTTGCTTCTTTAAGGGCTAGTTTTTTAACTTTTATTTATTTTTTTGTTTAGAGGCGGGGAGGAAGAAGAGGAAAGGTAAATATCTTTTAGATTGATTCTAAAAGGCTTATGTCAAAAGTTAATATCAACCCATAGCCACTACTCCATCTCCGTAGGAATCCCGAGCAGTAACCTTAACCAAACCTAAGGTAGAAAAAATAAAATTTCTAAAAGACTTGAATGGCGTTTAAACTCAAAAACTCTTTTCTTCTTAGATCCATTATCAAGTGCATAAGTACAACATTTTATATCTCCACTGCTATTACTCGACCCCAAAATTGCATGTAGCTGGAGCAAATGAAACCATAAATCAGGTCTGGGATCACGTACATAAATATCTCATTTGAGTTTGGTAACATTCTCTGCTATTATTTTCAGTGTGATACTACAATTGTTCCTCCCTATAAAGTCACACGAAATGGCTAGCCCTAACAAATTTTGCATCCTCAAACCTAACTCCCTTCTGTTCTTAAATCAATGGTAAAAGAGGAAAACCCAATTTCATTGACATGCAAAATCCCAGAGACAATTGGTAAACAAAATACATATAAGGAAAAGGAATAGCCATTTACAAATCCTGAACAGGTGAAGTCAGAAGATGGAACTTACCTATGATTTACTCAATTGAATGAAAACAAGAACACTTCATTGGCATTTAGATTAGAATCTTTAACAATTCCAAATCCTTGATTTCTAGTAGCTAGAAGGTTCGATTTGTCTCTGTTTCTATGCCTCTCGTTCTAACAAGCGACAACCCTAATTTGGGAGGAGCAAAGAATGTTGTTTCTAATGCTTTTGCTTTCCTACATAGTTTAGTATTTTGTTCCTAGTAATTTCCCTTTTACAATTCTTTTTCTTATTGCTTTCCTTTTTTTTTCTAGATTCGGCACCACGGGTGGTGTTTTTAGTGGAGTATTTTTTGGGAGATTCTTTTGAAATATTGGAAACCCGCACCAACAGTTTGACTGTATTTTGAGAACTGTTACATATGCATAGCTATTGTAACGGTCACGAAAAATGGTTATAATAGATTATAAATTTATGCAATAGGTTGAAAATCGTTGCCATAGGATAGCTACGACAATGCTTTGGAAAACTATTGCAAAAATGGCTATTGCAGAAGGTCTCTTTTCTTGTAGTGTTGATTTCTACTGAAGCCCTATGCGGAATTCAACCAACAACTCCATCTTCAACAATCAAAAAGAGCTGAAATCAGGTATACTAAGGCTAATGCTCTCCATAGGAGAAAGATAATACCACTCATTAACAAAGAGGGTGTAAAATCCCATCCATGGTCTAGTATTTATAGTTATGTTTAAAATTTTATAAAGATATTATGCAAAAGAGAGGTTGCTTAGTATTTAGCTATTTAATTATGATACAAAACAAGCAAAGTTTTGGCAAAGAGTTCGGCGTGATTACTGAACTCAACATAACCTACTTATGAGTTATAACCAAAATGTAAAATGAAATAGAAGACCACCTCTTAATGGCCACAATAGGAGGGAAAGTTGTTTAATGGATTACATAGCTAAAATGTACGACTTACGAATCTTAAACACAGAGAAAACAAAAGCACAATTGTGTAGATCACACACAAAGACCAAAACAGATTTACACTTCTAATGACTCCTTGGTTAGCGAACTCAAATGTAAGAGAACATACACTGCATCAGGTGGTTAGCTCCTGGCCCATACAGAGCTTCTATGTCAAATGCAGTATATGATACTTTATATTTTACATAGGAATTATGTGGCATTCAAAATTATAACATCCAAGTATTATTCTTCAGTTAGATACATATACATTTGCGGTTTGGTTACTCATGATAATCAAATAAGGAAATGCTTAGAAGTTAACTGCATACGTCCAACCATGCCTGCTTTGAACCATTACAACCTAGAAAAGGAAAATTAAGTGGGGGGATGAGAAAATAACATGCTCAATGGGTAATTATTCACCTTAAAAACACAAAATCCTTTGCAGATAGTGTATACATATATCTGACAACACTACTTCGTTAATATTTATATAATAGGATAAGAATTTGCTTTTGTGAGAAATCTAGAATATAGAGGGGTATACATGTAATTTTACCTGTATGTATTCTGTCATATATGCAATGCCTGATTCCCTAGTTTGGGTGAGCTTTTCTCTTAATAAATCTCGTATAGTATGAAAGTAGAAAAGAGTTTTCTAATTTTTTTCCCTTGACCGATCCTTGCCTCTTTCTGCTATGCCTAGGGCTTCCGGCGTGTTCTCTAAGAAATTACCTCTCACCCTTCACCCTCACCATTAGGATCCATGACCTCCATCAATAGCTCGGACGACTCCACATGCACCACTCTGGTCACCAGATCATCCCAGCCCGTGTCTGAGACTTCCTTCCTTAAAGACCCCATGTTGGTTCTCACCTCATCTCCACACACCTATGGCTTCCCTATACCACTACCTCATCCTCTGTCCTCAATAGTTTCTATGCCATCACCACTTTACTTCTTCTCGGTAGTTTCTCAACCCTGTTGTTTTCCTCCTAGATGCCCAACCCACTGCCATCCATTCCCGCTTCTTTTGTCGAACTCGACTCCACCAGTGCTGTTACTGCACTATTAGTCCCTCTCCACACCTGCCACCCATCTCCGCCCTTTACTCCACCTCCTTTCGGTCAGTTAGCATAACTGATCCGACTTGGGCATCGAAGAAGTTGGACACTTTGGCCGGTCTTCCATCGATACCATCGATAATATGGATAGTTAATGTCACCACCTATGTTACTATCCTCTTAGCTTCAGTCAACAATTTCCTCTCTTGGCATACCTAGTTCACTAAATTTATCATCATGCACCAACCACTATGTAATGTTCCCATGTTTCATGGAACACCTCAGCGGAACCTAACTGTGGATATTGGCTCAAGTCGATCATTGGTATGTGCCTGGTTGGTTACCACTATTTCTAAGGACACTCAGTGAGGTACATGATTTGACACACTCTATTCAAGTTTGACAACATCTAGAGTCACGGTTTAATATAGCTAGTTTAGCACGTGCCCTAGATTTGAAACGTATGTTAACTAATATAAGTTTAGGGGCTGTTCAATTTATGAATACATACTTAAGTTTTATTAAAACTATTATTGATGCATTGCAACTACTCAATCTTCTATTCTAATAGTGAATTAATTCAACTTTAGATTACCTGAGGTCTAGGATTCTTTTGTTACTATGTTTTCGATGATTCATGGGTCTACTTTGTTTGATAATTTAGGCTTAATTGATTTTTTATGAGCAACATCTTAATCATAAAAAGGATTGCAGTCTCTCCACACACCAGGTTTTGGTAGCCACAACCGAGGATACTCAAGGACAAAGGAGTGCTTTGTTATCTATGGCGTCTAAGCCAAATGTTAATGGTAAAGGGAACCATAACAACTGCAACAAGGGAGGTCATAGGTGTATCAATTAGAACAACAAAGATACCTCTCAATAGGAATCTTAGCGCCAACATGCCTTATTTAGGAGTATGGCTACAGGTACTGTCTTAGGTGATGTAGTTGATTCATTGTTTAGAACTTTTTGTACTATTACTCTTGCTATTAATCACTGTTCTACATGAACTAACTACTCTGAGGGGATCTTAGGCTCTTGCACTAACATTGTTAATCAGACTTGTCATGCTCATGGGCATTCCTCTCTGACTTGTCCAAACTAATACTTTCCCCACCTGGAGCCAATGCTCCCAGCATATGCTACTTCCAATCCTGTTTCTATTTATGAATGTTCGGTTCTCAAGTAGGCAACATTTTAACCTTCATTACATTAGATTTTAGCTCACAAATAACATTGAAATTAGCTAATTAATGGTGTTTTATGTTCTGTAGGTGTAAATAAGGAGCAAAGCCCAACCCATTTTGAAGCCTAGCTAAGAGGGAGTGCCAAATCTAGCAAGGGAGTGCCAAATTCAGTAAGGGCGTGCCATGGAATAGAGAAAAAGAAGAAGACATGGACAGAAATATGTCATAGGGCATGCCAGGTGGCACAATCATACCCCCTTTGCTCTACCCTTTTTTTTAGTGATGATGTAAGGGCTTTTAGAGGGGACTTTTGGATTTTTTTGGTAGCATAGGTTAATTAGTAGCTATCTTCTCTCTCTAGCTTAGTGTTGTGAATTCTCTCTTGCCTCGATTAACAAAAGCCTTCAAAGTTTAAGCCTTGGATTAAATTTATTATAAATTCATTTTTTCTTCCTTTCATTATTGCATAATCTCATCTTCTCTCTCCTAAATTCCCTAAAAGATTCTTTTTTTAAGCACCCGTAATTCTCCCCAAATATAGGTTTGGTGTATTACGGGTTTGAGGAGATTTGGGTTTTAATCCTAAAGGTTTTGAGACCTAAATCCACCTCTCAAAATTCAAACATCTCTTTTTTTATTCTCCTTCTTGTATTTCGATCATCAACACCATTAGGATAGGTTAAGTTCTTGTAAACTTGAAGAAACATTACAAGATGAGCTAATCAAGACTCGTTGATGGCATTTAGTGCTTGACCTTGATTGTTAATGGATGTAAAAGCGTAGTAATATTCTTTCTTTTACCTTTTTATTGCACTAGTTTGGGTTAGTAGTAGCTTAGTTTGGGTTCTCCTTCTTTGAGTGGTCTTTTAAGGAATGTTAGTGTATTGTTGTTGGTTATGTTATGCCATGGGCAATGTCAAGCCTTGATCGCCCCGTTTTTATGTGCTACGTTTTTTCATTGTGCTTAGAGATCAATGGCTAGGTTAGTTTAGTGATCATTGTTGTTATTTGTTATGGAACTTCGTTGCTAGGAACAGCAGCTTAAATTTGCATGTTAGAATAATTTAGTGTAGTTAAATTTGAAAACACAATCTTAATTAAGTGAATCTTAAGCTCATCACAAATCATTCGTAAGGACGACTTTTGACCCTTTGTCAACACCCAAAAATACTCTCAATAATACGCACGTCTGGTAGCCTGAGTCAGCTATGGCCTCTTGTATGATGCCAGATAGTGATAATTTATTCTCTAAATCTATTTATTCTAATAATGCTTTACTTAATATAGTTGAGGGTACCCTTCTTCCTATTGTATGCATTGGCACCTCTATTCTTCTCACCAGACAGTGCCCACTTTCCCTTAAGAATGTTCTTTATATTCCTAACTTTAGCAGGCTTTGCTTTCTGCTAGACTGTCATGTCAGGATAACAATTGTAATGTTATTTTTGACTCTTCTTGCGCTTGTGTCTAGGACAACACCACAGGTAATGCCCTTTTATAGGCTTCTAGTTTGGGCCTTGTCTATACTGTCCTTATCCGTGCTTTACCAGCGTCTATTCCTGCTAATGTAGCTTTGAAAGAGTCTGCATATCTTTGGCCTCGTCGTTTCGACCGTTATAGAGCTATTGTTTTAGATATATTAAGGAAAAATAGTTTTGTTTAGTTTAAATACGTTATTCCCAATGCTTTTACATCTTTTCGTTTAGCTAAGTCTTGAAGACTTCCTTCTGGTTTTCCTAAATATGAAATGAATTCTCCCTCATAGTTGATTGATTCTAATGTTTGGTAGTCTCTTGTGCTATTTCATCGTGGTTATAAATATTATGTTTTTTTATTAATGATTATGCACATTTACTTAGCTTTATCAGATGAAACATAAGTCTGAAGTCTATGGATTGTTTACAAAATTTAAAGCATTGCTAGAAAGCTTATTTGACTGCAAAAATCAAAATGTTTCAAAGTGATGGGGAATAGGAGTTTGGCAACTCTCGTATGATTGATTTGTTTCATAAACATGACATTTATTTTTGAAAATCATGTCCCTATACCTAACAATACAATGAGGTCATTGAAAGGAAGCATAGGTATATTCTTGCAATGATTCATACTTTCCTTATAGATTCTTTTATACTGGTCTATTTGGGCTTGATGCTACACATGCTACAATTTATACTATTAATAGGCTCCCCCACTTTCATGTTACAAAACAAGACCAGCTTTGATGTCTTATTCTAAACAGCATCTAATTATTCTTTTGTAAACCATTTGGTTGTGCTTATTTTCTGAATTTGATGGCCCTATCTGTGAATAAGCTTCAACCTTGGCATGTGCATTGTGTATTCTTAGGTTATGTCACGCAATACAAAGGATATTGGTGCCTTGATTCATTTTGGGATGTGTTTAAGTTAGTCATCATGTTCGTTTTCATGAAAATCACTATCCCTTTACTCCTTTGATTAACAAAGTTCCCCATATGATTCATCTATATCTGTTTAGTCTTGAGGAAATCTTACACCTCAGTAGGACCTTGTCCTCTCATTCTCATGACTTGTTCCTTGCTTATGGTTAGTCCCATCCTGTTGAGTCTACAAATTCCCAGCCCACTCCTTTTGGGTATGCTCCATCCTAGCCCACTCCTATTTAGTTTGGGCTGCTATTTTTTACTCAAAGCCTAAGGCTAGAATCCTGCAGTGTTAGTGCTACCACCTCCTCCCCTATTGGATTGCAATCCAGGCCTTGTCTCCTTGTTGTGGCATCTAAATGGGAGCCAACTGTTGCTATGGCACCTGGGCCAAAGCCCATGTCACCCGATGCCTCTCTCTAGCCTTCAGCTACTGCTGGGTTAGCATCTTCCACCCACTTGTTTTCTAGGTTGTTGCCCACTAATTTATCCACATCCTTAGCTTGTTCACCCATTCCCTCACCACATTATTTGAGTTCTTCCCGTGTTCCCTCACTCGATCTGCTACTCCTGTTACTAGTTTGTCCTCTTGTTGCAAGGTCCTATCTGCTTAATCGACATCCCATGCAAAATAGAATCTAGCATTGTCATTCCTCAACTGATTTTGACTGTTGTCTCCTATGTTCGAATGTTGAAGCATTTTCCTTTTCTAGGGCCTTAAACCATTCTAAGTGGGTTGACGTTATGACTGAAGAATACAGAGCCCTTATTGCTAATGACACTTAGAACTTGATACCCCCCACTTCTAGTAAGAATATTGGTTGTAAATGGGTTAATGAAATTAAATATTGTCTTGATCGTAGCATTGAGAGGTACAAGGCTTGATTAATGGCTCAAGGCTTTCATTAACTAGCAGGTATTAACCACCATGAGACATTTGGTCCGGCTGTCAAGTCAGTTATACTTCATTTACGTTTGTCCTTAGCCGTCTCTTTGCATTGGCCTATTCAACAATTAGATGGCAATAATACATTTTGTTCATGGTAATCTTATTGAGGAGGTTGATATGAAACAGCCCCACAGGTTTGTTCATTTAGTTTTTTCGGGGCATATCTGCAAATTGAAAAGGCTATGTCTAGTTTGAAACAAGCCCCCCAAGCTTAGTTTCATAATTTTAACAGCTTTCTTTAATCTCATGGGTTTTGTGTGTAGTCGTACTGATCCTTCCATGTTTTTTTATCGCATGGACACTCACATTTTGGTCCTTCTACTTTATGTTGATGACATTATCCTAATTAGCAATTCTGAAATAATGCTTAAAAAATTTGTTACCCTTTTATACAAGTATTTGGCAATGAAAGATCTTCGTGATCTTCATTACTTGTTGGGTATTTAATTGGTTCACTCACCCTTAGGCCTTTTGTTAACTCAACAGAAGTATCTTTTTGATCTTCTTCATGAATTTTAGCTTCAAGCCTATAAACCTATTAGAACTCTTACTGCTCAAAACACCTTATCTATCTCAAATGGTACGTTACTTGTAGACCCATCTCAGTACAACAGTATGGTAGGAGCCTTACAATACTTAACTATGACTTAACCTCACATTACATATATGGTGCTTGTAATCTCTTAGTTTATACATGCTCCCTGTACTTCTCACATTTATGCCATTGAGCGTATTTTTCATTACTTGTAGGGTACTCTGGCGTACGGCTTGTGGTTTTGTCCATCACCATCTCCTACTTTGGTTGTTGCCTATTCTAATACAGATTGGGCTAGTTGCAAGGATTCTTAGCCACCCCCAATCTTATTGCGTAGACATCTAAAATGCAACCCATCATTTCTCCACTGAGGCTAAGTATAGGACTGTTGGTTATAAACTTGCTAAGGCCATATGGATTCACAAGACTCTTTATGTTCTTAGTGTCATTTATCTACACCAGTTGACCGTTACTATGATAACGTCAATGCTACATACATGTTTGCCTATCCTGTGCAACATGACCATAGTAAGCATATTGCATATGGACAACTATTTTGTTTGGGAACGGGTTGTAGATGGTGATTTAATTGTTTAATATATCCCTATTAGGTTACAAGTTGTTGATATTTTTACTAAAGAGTCATCTTCTCAACAATTTTTGTTACATAGAACCTATTTGTCCATTTGTGCCCCTGGATCAGATTGAGGAGGCATAACGGAGGATATACAAGGGTATAAATATAATTTTACTTGTACATATTCTACTATTATATACAACGGCATACTGCCAGGTTTGAGTGAACCATTCTTCCCGTAAATCTCACAATAAGGTTCCAGGTAGCTTAAAACACTTTTTTGACCATTTTTTCAAAATTAACTCTTTGAACAAATATTTTTTCACACTGTAGTTATTTGTCCATATGCATTAGACAATCGTAAGAGCAAAATAATATAAACTCTTGTTTCTTATTCAAGCAGTTTAAAACTAAACTACTCTTTTTTTTTTCTGATAATTAGTCCATGACCTGTATTAGAAACTAAAAAGAGCACAAAACTACAGGCACTGCATGAAAAAAATAATACAATAACAATTTTAAAACTCCTTCCTACTATAGGCTTAATTAGAGCACACATCTCCTAAATTAAAATTGCATTGTCTCTATAATTCACTAGTAGAAGCTACACATGTCCAATATTGTGGTTCTTTGAAAATAAAACCCTACACATGAGAGGGATGGAGAATGCCACCCTAATGTTAGTGCACACTAATGATAATTGCCATGAACAATCCAACATATTTAATGTCCTTGGAACACCATGGCCTCATCTTTTAGAGCTTTAGTGCCTTGTTACCTACTACAATCCCTACTCGTTGTAATGCCTTGTTTTGAATTTTTTTTTAATAATTAATCAACACTCTTTTCCCTCTCTTCTTTTTCTATCATATTGCCCCTTTAATCCCTTGATTTATTGCACCATGTTTAAAGTAGCATAAATGCGCACCACTTGTTTAGCAAAATTCTTTAGTGAGATTTCCAAATGCCCTTTTGAGAAATCTGAATAGCAACAAGTTAGAAGCTCCTAATGGTAATCTTAAGGTTGTGGGGAATGATGTTCATGAGGAACTTTTAGATAATAGCAAGACAATTACCTAACCACTGGATGATGCTCATAATCGTCCCATTTTTGTTGGAAAGTTCCCCTCTTAGGCAGCAAGTTGTGGATCCTATATGGAAGACGATGAAGAGGTTAACAGTACTTCCTTGCGCCCATTTGATCGTAGCCTCAAGATGGACATTCAACTTCATGAGAAGAGGGAGATGGCTAAATATTCTAACGAAGGAAAAAAGAGTGGCAATAGAAACTCAGGCCAATTTATAATTCACAACTGAAATAGCGCAAGAAGCTTTAGAAATTGGCAAAAGACCTAGTATTTCAGTCGTTGGAGATGAGACCCCAGCAATCAGAAGGATCACAAGAAGTTTGAGAAGGAAAATAGAAAGTAATGAGCAAGTTTGAGATTTTTATGATCAGTAAGTGGAGCTCTCAAATGTTGTATATGTTTATGTCTAGCAACTGTATGAGCTTTTCAGTTTAATTATGTATTCTCTAGGATGCAGCAGCCGTGTTTCTGTTAATGGTGCAGTGGCTATTTTCTGTTTTTTTTTTTTTTGTAAGGGCTTTGCCCAACTAATAATCGAAAAAAAAAACCATATGATAAAGATAAATGCTCCACAAACATCTATTTCAATTATCATCTCCACCACCATTCCTTTATCCACCAGGTAGCCACCACAATCCACTCTCAAAACTCCAACCTTCTTTACGCAATGAAACAAGAGCATCATCTATTATGTTAGCACTAGAAGAGAGAAGACACAGATGCCTAAGTAACCCATATAGAGTCCATTGTATGCTTAGATTCTCCTATCCTAAAGAATCCTTCCTTAATAAACTATGGCTGGAAATTTCTATGGATTATAAATAACAAATTTGAATTGTAAGCTACGACTTCCTAGGTTGCTATCTTCATCTGGATCACTTCTTTTGGGTGGCTAGGCCCTATATTCATATCGAGTTCAACTAAATAAGGTAAGGTATAATTTCCACATTGAGAATACATTTTAGGTTTCTAACTTCATCTAGGATCACTTCCTCTTGGTGCCTTTATTGCATAGCTTTTCTTAATTAGATGTTGGTCTGATCTTGTTTTTTGTTAAAAGTTTTGGCTATCTTGGAAACAATTGCCTTCTCATTCTAGAAGTCTAAGATACCTAGAAGTTTCCCAATAAGGATTCCTTTGCAATTTGTTCTAAGCTCTCTGAAGTTTGACTTCTTGAATGACGCAGTTTCCTAGCACGTAAGATGTCTCAAAAGGTGGTTGCTCTTATAATGGTTTGCTTTAGGTTCTTGGCAAATTGAGTTGGCTAAGATTGGCCGCTTGGTTTGATGCTTGTTGACTTTTGAAAGCCTTGGAGTGGCTCAACTTCCTCGTTTAACTAAGCCCTAAATTCGCCTTCCTCTGATACATCCAACCTATTTTCCAAAGCCTTAGGACTGGAATGAATTTGAAAGCCTTTACCCTGATTAATTTGAAATTTTCATAACCTAGAGCTTGTTATCTTCATTCCTTGCCTAAAGCTATATGAATTCATTTTGTAAAGGCTGTAAATGCTAAGATAATTTAAAAATCTCCTTTGAATAACCATTTTGGCAAAACAAACGGTCTTGGTTTTCGATGTGGGATGAATGCACTCATTATTGCTACTATCTATGGGCTCCTCATTTATATTTTTTGAAGTTGAAATTGAAAATGTTTTCTTGCTTGGAGTCTCTTAGACTACTTCTTTCTCTCACCATTATCCATGATTGAATCCTCTATTCTCACGTTGCTCTAAGCCATGTCGTTCTTTGCTACCATCTCATCATCTATATCTTTAAAACAAGCGGCCTCTCTATTAGAGTCGATATTCTACATTGAAGGGAATTATAATGGGGATTGATCATTATGAACTACTTAGACTACGCCTAATTAATGTACTATTGATCTATAACCCTCATCCCTCAAAGTAAAAAGTATTCCTGCTCAATTCTTTTAAATTTGTAAGTGGCCATCAGCATCTTCATGGGTTCAAATTAAGACTTCATTCAGGAGATATATTTGCCCAACAAATGAATGTGCCCCAAAGATTTACTATCCTTTAAAAATTTTGTTAACTCACCCATGAGGTGGGACTCTAAAGACATGTGGTTATACCCTTCTAGTGTGACATTAATAAGATTTGCTTCACTTTTTAATATCAGTGAACCAAGGATCTAGTTCTTTACGTTTCGTTAATGTCACTTCCATCTGTGCCATGGTGGTAACGTTAGAAAGAACTTGTAGTTATTGAGTGCATATAGTTTGCTACATTGGCCGAAGCTGATGTTGATTGCCGATCCCAAAGTTGCAAGGTCCCTCAGTTCATCCGTAATGCATACCAAACTCCTACTCGATCAATCTTCAAACTATATGTTGACTTATCCAACCCTTTCTTTCTTATATGGCTTGTTCCCTTAACTGAATCTTACGAATGAAGCTGTATTGTGAAACCTTTGTTGCTATTTTCTTTTGTAAACTTTCTTATGTTACTGTTGTTTCTTAGGCTGATGAGTGTTTGCTAATTGTTGAAATCTACCCTTTTCATGTCTTGCCATAGAGCGTATGTTTGTCTTCCTTAAATAATTCCATTATTGAGTAAACAAATGCTCTTGCTAGGATCATGTTGTCTCTCGAAGCGGACGAACCCATATGTTGTTGAGATCCATTAAGACCTCATCAGAGGGATATGAGCATTTCCTACTCTCCTAACTTTCTAGAAGATCTCACTAAGGCCATGGTGATATAGCGCAAGGGGCGCATTATAGACAAATGTTGAGAATACACTTCTTTGCTCTTGTCCCTTGCACTCGCCATTTTCATTAATGAAGCTCCTCTTGGTCCTATCCTTAGACAACATTATATGCAGAAACCTTGGAAGAATAATTTTTTCAACATCCTTTTGAGTAAAAACACGCTTAGGACATCAAAAGACATTTAGGTCCTAGCACTTTCTTGTCTCGGATGATTATGACCCTGTTTGGCAAACAACTGTTAGCCATTAGCTGTTAGCTGTTTGTATTAGCTGTTAGCCATTTGAATTAGCTGTTCGTAGCAAAACTATTTGCTGAAATTAGCTATTTCTAACAAAGTTATGAGACAAAAAGCTAATTCCCCAAAAAACTCTTCTAAAAAGCTATTCTACCAAACACTTAAATTAGCTTTTTCGCTAGGTCAAACATCTAATTTTGGTCAAAAAAACTCTTTTTGGTCAAAAAGCTCTCCAAAAAGCTGTTTACCAAACATCCCTATAACCTATAGACACTTAGTTTGCTCGGACTACCAAAGTCAAGGAGGAATTCTGTTACCTTTGTTAGAATAATGATTAACTTAGATCGCACATATTAGTTAGGATTCATGAGCCATATCAGGAGTTTTGCGATAAAAGACTTCCTCGCCAAGCCAGTCATGTTAAGGTGATGACTCTTTTCAAAAAGGAAATTTTCTCAAAACTCTAGATTTCTTTTAACGTCCATGCACTTAGAGTAACAAATGCTCTTGGACAAAATCCACTTAGTTTTGGAATCCAATAAAGATTTAAAGAATTATTAGCCATCTTTAGCACGTAACTATCAAGGCAAACAACACTCGATTCAAAAATTCTATAATCTTAGTAAAGGACACTCTACATACGACAAATAAGCCCCGTATAATTCGAACCAAGTTCATGTGCTAATATGCATTTCCAGCATAGAGTAGGATTTCCAGGGTTGTTGGGACCTTGAGGAACTTACTTCGCTGTCCAAGGATTATCTACAAAATGGCTCTCGAAAAGAGGGGTTTCTCCTCTTTAAGAACCTTTGACACTCAAGTTAGGGGAATCATAGTAAGGAATAACAAGCACAATGAAGCTCAGAAAAGCCTAGTTGACCTACCTTCCTTTTTGGATATAACTTGTTTAATCAAGGTTTAGGATAGTTCTCCTAGAGAAACTTTACTAGTATTCTATAGCTTCTAGATATAGATTGTTTTTGAGTTTTATTCAGGCTTAAAGATCATTCCGTTTCCTTGTAAGTTTAGGAGATCATAACTAGATTTTTCACCCCTTTTGTAAGCCATGAAGTAGAAATCATTCTCAAGGTTCTAGTAGAATAGGTTTTATTGAGCTTCCATTTAGGCCTTAACTACTTAATTGTAGTAGGTCATTTGATTCAGTCAATCTTTTTTCAGCTTATATTAGGCTATGGCACAATACCTCTTAGAGCTTTTATCTATTCGAATGACTTACCCCTTAAGGGATATTAGATTTTAATACAACATGCCTCAAATTGTAGTCAGGCCTAGCTTCTTTATCTCTTTTCGAAATTCTTTGCCTTCAACTATGAGTTATCTAGAAATTAACAACATTATTAGGGTTGGTTTTATGTACCCTTCATTGATATGGTCCCCTTCTCAAAGAGACTTAGATAAGATTTTTCCAACAGATTTTATCCATTTAAAATCTTACTTTAAAATCTTAAATCATGAGCAAATTTAGCTTTCCATTCCTGAAAATTTTTTCTGCATTTTGAGTGTCTTTTTGCCTTCTCTCCATTTCCTATTCTAATAATGTCGGTTGCTATAATTTTTAGAAATTTCTGATTGGATTTGATATCTTTTGGGCCCTTTCCCTCAACCTAGTGACACTTTTTCCCCCTACTCTCTACTATAAATTTATCTCTCTACTATAAATTTATCCTTCTCAAATTTAAGTTCATTAAGAAATTTTTTTCACCCTCTTTAAGCTTATCGTATGAATGTCTACCACTTCTACCTTTTAATCCTCTTTTGAGCTTTTTTAAAGCCTTTTTCAGCCTCTTTCCTATCCTCAAATGATTTGTCCATATTAATGACCTAGAATAACTAACATTAGAGGACCCACCATAGTATGGCTTCTATCCATTCTAACCTTTATAAGAGAATGTTAACCAGTTTTGCTATTAGGTGCAACATGAAGGAGGTTTATGGTGAAGAACAAAAAAGAGGAGATACGGGGTCTCTATTCTATATCAGTGTCCTCAAAAACTTACACCTCTTTTGCTTTGCCAGATACGATAGAGTTTATAACCACTAGAGGGCCAATATCATTAAGTGATTGGTCCTGCTTTAGGACTTGGTGTGCCCAAACAATGTGTACATTTTTCACTTTATACTTCCCCCTCTCAAAAGTAAAATCTTTAACAACATTATTGGACATCCTAGCTAGTGCCCCATTATTGCTGCTAAAGAAAGGGATGAGGTTGCTAATGGAACCAACTACCCCTATATCTACTAGGATCACCCCTATGATTTTTAGGGGGTTTGGATGATGTTCCTTATCCTACACCAATATATCCTTCCTTTCTTCCTCATCTTTATCCACCTGTCTTTACCCCTCCTCTAAAATCTATCTATCTAATGGTGGGTAGGAACTTTTTTTTGGAGAAACTTTCAGTAAGATGGTGGTAGATGAAGATGAGCCATATTACCCCTTTGCAGCATTGAATGGAGGTTTTCACCCTCATTAGGCATTTAGGAAAAGAACCAATAGGGCTGCCAATAATGAAGAGAATTAGAATTATCACTCTGACCGTCTCTTTGATATGAATCTCTCTCAAAGCTCTCATCTGGATGCAGACGTTTATTCTTTCTCCAGCTCCACCGCATCCTCCCCCAGTCCTGAGTCGATTGTCAGTTATAGGGTGGAAGCATTAGAAAAGGCTTAAGAGAAAACCAAGAGGCTCTTGGTGGAAGTAGAAGAGAGGAAAAGAAGTGAAGAAGGACAAAGGAGAATGGCAAAGAGAATCTCAGCTTAGCTCCAAAGGGAATGAGAAGATAGAGAGGCAGAGATAGAAAGGGGGGGAGAAAGAGAATGAAGGCTGCTTGAACCATAGCTATTGTCTATCTAAGAAGATCTTCCTTTTCGACAGCGCCACTCTTAGGACATGCATGTCTTGTAAGCTCAAGTCCCTCTCAGGGTCTGAAAAAGTTTGAATACCAAGGGCTCTTGGGCCATAGGGGTCTTGATCTTCTTCTTTTTCTTCTCCTCTTTTTTTCTTCTTCTCATCTTTGCGTACTTCACATTTAGCTCTCTCTGTAATATAGATCTTTGTTATTTCCTATGCATGTCCTAGAATTTTAGCAATTAATGAAGAACCCTTTTCTTTTTTTTGGATCATATGTGTGTACCTTATGTTAGTCTTTATTATATTATTTATATCATTTTTCCCCTTTTCTCATATTCTATATAGTCTCTAGTCATAAAACAATAGTAAGCTCATAAAGTTTCATCTCTTCTACAAATACAGGATTCAAAGGATTTGTAAAAAGTCGATGCATCGTCTAAGAGAATTCTAGGGTTTCTTCTTCTTGCTATCAATTTCTAAAAAATGGCTTCACCTCAACCCACACATTTCTATAGTCTAATGGGGCTTCTACCCCTTCCTCTACTGGGGTTTTTGTTCATACATGTTTTGAATTTTGCCTGGCGTGAAATATTTGTTTCACCCAATAATGCTTTGGGGTTAGGACCCTGGAAGCTTGCTTTTAGGTTCTCCTTATTAATAACGTCTTCAAATTTGATATACTGGATGAATAATTAGCGAATAACTTTCCTTCTAAGATGAAAGCCAACCATTGGAATTACTTCAAAGGTTGGTGGTACAGGTTTTCGCTAGAAATTTCCTGCCCTTATGAGCTTTCTCCATCTCAAAAACTACAAGACATCTTGAGGTACTTACTGAGGGTATACCCCTTTGTTGATATCCAAGATGGGATAAGTTTTTATCCAAGGGTTCTTGGTGGAAGATTCCCTCATGATTAGGTTCTAGCTATCCTTCATATGGGATTTAAATGCTGGTTAAGAAGAGAACAATTTCTCAGCTTTATTCAGCCCTTGGGTACACTATGTCTATGCCTTTGATTTTATGACTCCAGAGGCATCTAAGGCTTTATCTCCATTTATCTCGGTCGTTCATGCCCTCCAAGGTGGGTCCTATCCCTTCAGCTTTTGTTAGTAGGACCATTGTGGTTGGGCTTGCCTATCCTTCTTAGGAGGAAGTTAAAGCATTCCAAGGGTGCACATCCAGTCCGTACACTTCTTCAAGTCTTTCTTATATCCCTTTTCCATGTTCTTTACCAACGGTGTATAGAATCTTCAAGAAGAGTGAAAGGAAGTTGGAGTTTTGCATTGAATGTCTATTGAGGTAGAAAAGACTAATGCCTCATCCATCTAGTGGTTCAACTAGAGTAGTGCTTCAAAAGCCAATAGAAGATGATATTGAGGTTGCAGATGCTAAAGATTACAAGATTACCCTTTCATAGAAGGAGAAAATTTCAAAAAGACCAAAATCTTTTAATGAATTTAATTCATGTTGGCTCTCCAATAGTTGTAACTTTGAATTTTTTGCTTTTTGTAAGCTTGTAGTGCAATATCTTGATGATACTTTGTTACTTTGTAGCCCCTTCAATACGTGATGGAACTTAATGTATAGGAATTTTAGGTGAATTTTGGGTGAAAATTTTACATTTAGTGTTGTATTTAACTTTCTTTTGCTCAATTTGGGCTTTTACCATTTATTTCCCATTAACTTTATTTTTCTAGCTCCTTTGAAAAAGGATTAGGATTATAAAGTCATTCAAGTTAACAATTAGGGGTTTTTGCCCATTTGACTTTGTTTACTCTCTTTAAAAGGGGTTTCTCAGTCAGTAGGCTCTTGAACTTCAAAAGAAGCTTTAAATATTTATTCACATCTCATTCATTTAATCTAAAGTTGTCTTCAATTTCTCAAACTTTCTTCTTAATCTAAAAAATGGTTGTTGAGTTCTTCGACATCACATATAAGAGTGCTTTGAACTCTATGAGGGTCTTCCAGAGGCTTCTCATGGTGAGGATAAGCTTTTGGCAGTTTGTGTATGATTTTAAGGAGCTTTGGTCAGTTCATATTGATGATGACGACTAGTATTGGGCCAAGAGGTTTAAGAACGAAGTGGATATTTTGAAAATTTGGAGATGGATGTCCCACACTTTGATATCTGCATTCCCAAGCCCAATAGGTATGTTATGGAGCCTCGCTAAGAGGTTTACGCCATTTTTAAGGAGCATTCCAAGTTCTACTCAGGGCTTCCCCTTTCGCTCTTCACAAAATGGCTTTTGGGACTCTACAGGGTTAGCCCTTGTAAATTTACTCACAATGACATTACCGACATTGTCGCATATGAGCTTTTTTGGCTCTTTCACAGATACCTTATTTGGTGGAATTCATATAGCTTTATCAGCTTCAAGGATCTCCAAATGGTTACATACTTCAAGTAGTAAGCAATATAGTAACTTTGGTGATAAAACATCAAGTATTAGAATGGGATTTGAATGTGTTAAGGAGTTCCATAAAAAGTAAAAGTTCCCCATTTCTAGGATATTATGCCCCAACTATAGCACCTTCCTAGGAAATTCCAAGAGTAGGATTCCTCTTATATTGGAGAAATTTTGAGAGAAAAAGGCCACTAGGAGGCCATGTTTTACTGATATCAAGGAAAGGAAAGTTATCCCAACTTGCTCACAAATCATAGTTAAATGTATTGGTTCCTTATAGCTTTTCATAATTTAGACTTTAATTTCTACTTGCCTTTATGTTTCCTTCTTAATGGAAGCTTTTATTAGCCACTTGGAGCTCCTTCAAGAGGACAAAAACAAGGAAGAGAGATCTGGGAAGAAGAAGGCTAGGCCCTATATAAAAAAAGCCCACCAAGGCTAAGGGATTGCTTGGAGTAGCTAAGGAAGGACAAGGACAGGAAAATCAAGCATCATCAAATTATGAAGTAATAAGACAATCTACCCATTGCTTATGAAAATGGAGATCTCAGCATTAGATGCACCCAACTTAGTAAGGGTAAGTTGGTTGTGGAATGCTTTTCTCTAATAAAAGTGGCTAGCATAATTGAGAGCAAATCTTCTGAAGGTAAGAAAAGGATCCTCTTATCTCTAGGAGGAAGATATGAACCAAGAAATCCCATATAGTTAAACGCTTCTTATAGCTGTAGGTGGTGGTAATAACCCTATTAACCATCACTCCATTAACAATTTTGCCCTAACTACTTCAAAACCACATGAGGGAATTAAGGTTGCTTGTTTTGGGACTAGTGATTAAGCTAAGAGAATTGCCTCTGATGCTCTTCTGAATATTATTGACCATTCTCCCAAGGGTTCCTTCATTATTGAGAGTGCTTTGCCTTCTTAATTCTTTTCCAATCCTTTTGAGTAGTTTAGAACAATAGAGTGGAGGAGCAAGAGCTAAATGGGATTCCCTCGTCTAAGGGGATCATTCTTATAGCATGTTAGAATCGAAGGAAGAAAAGTGGTGGTCGCTCTACTAGAGACCAAACTCCTTCGCCAAAGAATATCCTAGGGGAATCCCTCAGGTTAGGGACTGTTGGCCCTAGAGAATCAGCTGAGGAAGCAAATATGTCTCTTTATTTCTTTTAGAAGAAAAGCTTAAGAAAGCCACTTTTGAAGAATTTACAGGACCATCTCTCCCTTTCCTTACTTTAAACTCCAAGCTATTGTTAGAAAAGTTGTACGCTAATCATCCCATCAATCTTTTTGAGTTGGGGTACGTATGTCAAGGCTAATAATGCCTCCTTCAAGACTCAACTTCAAGAATTTTAGCTGGCTTTAAGGAAAGTCTCGGTTGAGAATGAGGATTTGAAGGAGAAGCCAGAGAGGGATTAAGGGATACTTGTTTCTACAAAAGGATGTGACCAAGACCCTAACTAGCTAGTTTCCCAATTTTCTAAATAGGTTAAGATTGAGACAAGTACAAAAAAGTCTAAAAGGAAAAGGACTCATTGGTTAGCCTTGTAATTTTATATCAAAAGTTTATATTATGATTTTTATTCATCCAATGAAGTTTCATGCATTTAACTATTTTGGGTTTTCTATAGTAGAATTTTCATTCCTCTCAAATCCTGATCCAACTTTATAGGATTTATATTATCAATCCCTTAGTTGAATTCTTTACCTTAGTTTTCAGATTTATTATATTTTACACCTAATTATATTATTCATACCTACATTAAATGAATCACCATACAGTGTTAAATATATAGGAACATAAATGCTGCTTTATTATGCTGTTGGAATTTAAGTATCAATCCTAGGAAGATACAAAATTCTCTGCTTGGTCTAAGAACTTATCTAATGCTTACATAAAAACTAAAGGCATGTTGTAGTAGAAATTTATACATAATAGTATCTATGATTGTACATATGCTAAATGTTTGGAACCTTCCCCAAGGTAAGAAGTTTGTAATTACTTACAAAGTCTTCTTTTGTAATGCTGTATAATCCATCCCAGTTTAGCCCTGACTTCCCTAGGGGCTTTCCAATTGCTTTAATGCTTCTAATGAATACCTTACCAAATTTTATAGGTCAGTGATTTATTCTTCTTTTTTGTGCCGTAGTAGTTCTAGCCTCACACACTTGTATTTTATTGCAGCTTCTTTCATTATTTCTGATAGTAAATCTAAGGCTACAGCTAGTGCCTTTTGATTTTATGCTGCCTTAGACTCGTATCCCCTCATATTGGTTACACCAACTTTTACAGGTATGAGGGCTTCGGTACCATATACAAGCATGAAAGATGTGTGACCAGTGGAGGTCTTGACAGTTGTCCTCAAAGACCATAGGATACGTGGCAGCTCATCTACCAAGGCCCATTTGGCTCCCTTAGTTTTCTTCTTTAAGGGTTGGACCATATGTAACCATGAAGGATATGCGACAAGTGGAGATCTCGACAATTGTCCTCAAAGACCACAGGATACATGGTAGCTCATCTACCAAGGCGCCTTGCACTCCCTTAGTTTTCTTCCATAAGGCTTGGATTGTTTGCTTGTTAATAGGCTCCTATTTATCCATTGAGGCTTTGCCAATTAAAGCGTTGGGGATGGTGATTCCTAATCCTTTGTACGATTTGTTTATGCTTTTGCCAATGGAATGCCCTACATTGTCCATAATGATAGATCTAGGAAGTCTACACCTTATGATGACATCTTTCTATAGAAAGTCTATGGCTTTCTATCCTATAATAGTTGTAAGTTGCTTGGTTTTTACCTATTTTGTAAAATAGTCCACTACCAAAAGTAGGAACTTTCTTTGTCTACACAACTTGGGAAAGGACATAAGATGTCCATTCCTTACCTAACGAAGGGTACATCCTTAACAATTTTAAAGAGACCAGTGGCTGGAGCATGTATTCTGAAGGAGTAAATATGACATTTATCACACTTTCTAACATTATCTAGTGCATCTTTAAGCAAAGTAAGCTCATATAATCCTACCCTCGGCACTTTTCCTACTAGCACCCTACACAATACAAGTGATCCATAATTTATCGCATGAATTTTTTTTAAGGATGTAATATGTCCTTTGTTTAGTCACACACTTCAATGGGGACTTTTGTATATCTTCTGTTGTACAATTGTCCTTGAGATAGCTAGTACTGTGCTTCCTCTTATCTTAGCTTTCTAGCTTCTTTTGGATTATCAAGGAGTCCTCCACTCTTTAAATAATCTATGATAGGTAGCATCCAGGAGTAATCTATATCTGTCACACGAACCTCTTCACTGCCCGTGCTTTCGTGTCTTATAACCTCCTAAAAGATTAATTTTACAGAGCTAGTTTGTGCTAAACTTGCTAGCTTACTTAATCCATCTAGCTGGTGGTTCTTTCATTTTGCTATGGTGGTTATCTTAAAATAAGGGATGTCTTGGATTGAATTTTAAAACTTTGCCAGATATTTGAATATCTAGTCTCCCTCAGCTTCAAACTCACCTTTAATCTGACTGACCACGAGTTGTTAGTTAGTAAAGACCATCCTTTCACTCTATGGTCTTACATATCTTCAAGCCTTTTGTGCTTGCTTTTTATTCAACTTCATTGTTTGTGGTTAAGAATGAAAACATAAGGGCATACTCATACTTGTGTCCTTTTGGAGATGTCATAATTAATCCAACCCTTGACTTGTTTTATGTGGAAGTACCATTTGCATAGACTGTCAACTAATACGATTTTGGCTTTATGCCTTTACTGTTGGACCTATATTTTGCCAGAAAGTTAGATAAGGCATGTAATTTAATTGTTATTCTGGGCTTGTACCCTATATCAGAGCTAGATAGCTTCTCCACCTAGAGTAACATCCTTCCCAAATAGTTAAACTTCTATATCATCTTCTGTCGTAGCTAATCTGTCAAGACCATAACAACATGTGTGTCAAACTAAGCTCTCAACCTTTCTGTTGCCATGGTTAAGGCTAAACTAGTTTCTCAAAATCTGTATGATTGAGTACTAGACCGTTCAAACCATAGTTGATAAAGTAAATAACAATATGTCTCTTGCTTTCTTTGCTTATTAAGACTACACCTACGACCACTTTGAATGCTAACAGATACATAAAAAAGTCTTCTTCAAGGTTGTAGCTAGATAGTGATGACATGTTAGATATTTTTTGAATTATTTGCAGGCTTCCTCGGCTTTTTCAGTCCATCTAAAGTCTTTAATTAACCTATGATGCTTGAAGAATGGGTGGCACTTTTGTGGAGAATTAGAAACAAATCTTTTAGGGTAACTCTTTAGTTTCTCAACCTCTTTCCCAGTTTTAGGGCTATACATATCTAGAACTACCTTCACCTTTTTAAAATTTTCTTCAACCCCTCCGTCATTAATCATAAACCTGAAAACTTGCCAGGTGATATACTAAAACCACACTTTTTGAGATTTAGCTTCATGTCAAACTTTTTGAAAGTGTTAAAGATCTATGAAGTGTTCATATGGAGTCGCAGACGTAACAGTTAAATCATCTATGTACACCTCCCTATTTCTGCCAATTTTCCTTTGAAAGAGCTTTTTAACCAATCTTTGATATGTTGCACTAGCATCCATAAACCTAAATGGCATGGCCTTATAACAATACAATCCCTTGTCGGTGATAAAGCCTGCATGGTCTTGAACTTGTTCCCATATAGGTATTTGATTAAAACAAGAGTAGGGATCTAGAATATCATATACTTATAGACACGTGTTAAATCATTGATTAATCTTTGGAAGTGGGGAACAATCTTTTGGACAAGCCACATTAAGGTTTATGTAGCTTACACACATATGTAGATACTAGGACTCCTTGATAAATCCTACATCCAAAAGCTTCCACACTACTTCTAACACTATTGGTTTCTGTTAAGGGGAACTATTTCCTTTTATACCTCACTGGCCTAACCTAAGAGTTCATGGCCAACTTGTGAATCATGATCTCAGGATCTATTCCAAGCATCTCTTATGTTGCATAAGTAAACACATCTGTAAATTGCTTCAATAAGGATATCAATGCTTCTTAGAAGGCTGGTTGTATGTCTACACCAATCACCATAGTGCTAGACTGGTCCTAAGTAAGGGGTACATCTAGGCTTTGGCCTAGAGTTCTTACCATCTCTATTGTCAAGTTTAGAGATTAGGGCCACATTGACCTCTTACTGGTTCACAACTTATCTCTTGTTGGTCTGTAGGGCCTCTCCAACTGTATATTCTAAACATGAAACTATGATCATCAATGTGCTATGTAACACTCACTTGTACTCTTTTGACATCCCACAATTCTGCCTGTAGAGTCATTGTTTGATATGTATTACATCTCTAGGTTATAGGCTCACAATATTATTCTTACAAAGTTTGAGAGCAATTTACCATTCCTTGATAGGTCTTTTGCTTTGGGTCCCCACCTCAGCAGGTGGTTTAATCATCCCCTTAGTATGCATGATGTGTTCTGTGAATCCTTTGGTGGGATATGGTGCTAGTGATATGTCTTTGCCTTTCATGCCAAGCATGATGAAACAATTATAGAACATGACATCTATTGAACTTCTAGTATCTACTGGCACCCTACTATTTTATAGTTGGATGTTATCAACTTGATAAACATAGGATCATGATGCCACTGAGATATGGGTCTAGTACATTTAAAAACTATATTAGGGGGAAGGTTCACATTTGCTTGGTTTATTATGGGGGTTTCCTGATCCATAGTGCTCAAATGACTCTTCAAGGCTCTGTTTGATAATCTAGCAAGGCTCATCTTGTTTGTCTAGATGTTAATAAATTACTTGTATGGTGCCTATGAGTGGTGTATCATGAAAGTCATCTTCTTTCGA
Organism: Carnegiea gigantea; assembly: GCA_029747015.1. NCBI lineage: Eukaryota > Viridiplantae > Streptophyta > Magnoliopsida > Caryophyllales > Cactaceae > Carnegiea > Carnegiea gigantea. The sequence continues at coordinate 87,451 of JAKOGI010001834.1, read as the reverse complement.
ACTCCTTTTATCTGAATGTTTCCTTTTCTTTTAGGGTCTTTTCTCAGGGTACTTCTCTAGATTTCCTTTGTCTTTCAAATCATTAACAACTCTATCTAGATCTTAATAGTACAGTGGGTCATGTCTATAGCCCTTGTGAAATGCACATGACTTATTCTTGTACTCGTTCTGGGCCTCTCCTTGAGAGACTTTGGATCGTCTACACATGTAAATCTCTTGATCACTATTAGGATCTCAATCCTCGAGGTGTTAAGGAAAAATTCTGTTTTAAAGTTCCTTTCTCTTTTTTCCTTCCAACCTTGCTTCATTGACCTTTTCTCCATCCCTTCTATATACCTATTTGGGAATTGCTGTCTGCATCATGGTAGCCTCGAACTATATGTACTTTCCTCTCTTCTTTAGAGCCTTTTTCAAGGTGGCTAGTTATTCTATAATGAGCTTTCTAGACAAACCTGCCTAACCCCATTAGTGATGGAAGCAAAGGCAACATCTGTCCTAAGGTCCTTCACAAAGAGTTTCCTATGAGTAAATCATTCTACATATTGAGCCAACAATTGCTGGTCTCTTTATACTAACTTCATTAGTTTCAAAGGCTGCTTTGGAGTCCTTCTGCTTCTAATGAAGTGGCTTCTAAAGATGGTGGTGGTTATCATAAGATTTGATGGATCTTAACACTAGTATGTTGAACCAGACCTACACTACCCCTTGAGGTAGAAAAGTATTTGTATATCGTGGCTTCTAAAAGGGGTGGTTGTATATAGATATGAGTTAAATAAGCATCAAAGTGCTCTTGAGGGTCTATAGTCCCATGAAATGACCCTATCCTAAGCACCTTGATCTTCTATGGGAATTTAGCCTCCTAAGTCTCAACATCAAGGGTATCTTATTCTAAGGGTGGCTCATTATTGGAGCGGCTTAATTGTGGGTTCCTTATGTTTTCTCTTGGATGCTACTAAGATGACACAACCTTGATAGAGGTTGAGCGATGCTGCTATGGATATTCTTCATTACCTTCTCTTTGTGAGACCTATCGCCTATTTTGCTTGGATTTCTCTTCTTCAACCTTTTCATGATTCAAGACCTCCATCAAGTCTTTACCTTTATTTCTTTACTACTGTTGAGGCCTATTCTCAGGATAGCTTGCTTCTTAATCATCAGGGAATGACTTTTCGCATCTTAGAATCTCTATATAGTCTTTTACCTACAATCTCTTGCAAGCAACTTTCCTTGACCTCGTTTAAGAACCTAAGAGAGCATTTAGCTTTTTTATCATGAGGGATATAGCTTTATTGACTTATAATCAACCCTTCCATTGTCCACTTATTCCATTGTATGAATGTACTTGGGAGACAAATGTCCTCCTAGTGAAGTTATGTCCACTTGATTTAAACTAACATTTCCAGAGGTTTGAGCATAGGGATCTTGACCCCGAGGATCTTGGTTCTTAGGGATAGCAGTATTTTGTCCCTTATCATCATCGTTTGGTGACATCTTGCTTAACTATAGACCCCCACTGATGGGGCCAAATGCTTTAGTACAAAGTTAAATTTTCAGACTTAGTTAGGAACCTTGAGGAGCTTGCACCACCGTCTAAGGATTATTTATAAAACAAATCTTGAAAAAGGCACCTTTCTCCTCTTCAAGAGCCTTCGACCTTCAAGTTAAGAGAATCATAGTACGGAACAACTAGGGATGATAAGGTGGGTTGGAGCTAGGCATGCCTTCCCCGTCCCCATCCCCGATGCCCAGACCTCTCTTCATCCACGTCACAATCCCCTGATTTAGGGGACAAACCTTTCCCAGTCTCCATGCTTTCTAGGTCCTTGATTCCAATGGTTCCCTAATTCTCGACGAACTAACTCCAAAATTGAAGCAGTTTTGAATAAAAAAATCAAATAAAATATAATATTCTCAGCATCAATCTTTTCACATACAATTTATAGTAGAAAATTGAAAACAATTTGATAGAAATGAACAAAATTACTAATTTGGTACCATAAAATTCAGTGCAAAGTGAACCTTAAGCGCTGACAACTCTTGTGAAGTTGATAAGGGGTAAATGATACAGACAATAGATTTGCAAGGAGCAGCACCACATGGTGACTTTTAATATAAGATTTGCTGTCCAACTTTGACAGCAAGTCAGAGGTGATTGGAGTTAGATGATAGGCCCGCAAGCGCATGGTGGCATTGTAGCAAATCAAGGTCTATCATATGCAGATTAGGTCAAACTATTAGGCTATATTCCCTCAAGATATGCTAAGTAAATTAACATGAGAGATTGAAATTAAACTAATCTATGATACAATCTAATGAATAAATATTCAAGTAATTAAGTCAACTAATGAATTACCTGGTTCAAGAATAGATAAACCAATCACTCTTTAATTAGGAAATTTCAAGACCGATAGTCAAGATATCACAACCCTCTTTCAAGGTAAAGCAAAATACTCAAATCAAATCAATCATCAATTCTCATGGATTCTCGATTAGTTTAAGTTCATTAGGCACACGATTATCATTTTAGGTCTCTTAATTGGTAATTCTCTCTCAAGATATCACACAATCAAGTCAAATCTAGTGATTTCGACATCATATTTTACCTTTCAGTGCTTCACCCAATATCTCATACACGAAGGTGATAAAACTTCTTACAAGCAATTCAAACTCCGAACTTGATGAAGTAAACCCGATAATTCAAAAGCACACCAAACAATCAATTCAAGAACATAGGCAAATGTAAGTTCAACATCAATCCCAAGAATTACAAATTAACATGGATTACATAATCTAATTTATTAATCTGGAAAGCAATAAATCTAAGGGAGAAAAGAGAAGAGAAGGGAAAGAATTGCTCAGCTCAGACGCTTGCTTGAATCCGTCGATTTACAAACACGATCCCGTTTCCTCATAAATCTTCCTCTTCTATGTGCTCTCAACTCTCTCTAATCTAACTTCTAATCTAAGTAGAATGGAAAGGGATATAGAGAAGAGATGTGTGTTGAAATGAGGATGAAAGCCTCTTTTATAGCAAAGCTGCAGGAAGCTGAACAACCATGCGAATAAATGGGATTAAAAAATGCTTGGGATTTTAAATTTCATAAGAAAACAAACAACCTTGTGGGAAAGACATCCACCACGGACCGACTGTGGTCAACTCTGGCTCGACATTCTTCTGTTCTTCTTTCTTTCCACTGGCATGCAACTCAGGGGCATCCGTAGGGAGCCAAAAATACACTCAACTAGGCTCAAAGTAAGGGCAAAAATGTCCAGAATCCTGCAACACACAGAAAATAACCATTCCTGAGTATAAAATGGAAAAGTGAGTATAAGTTATCACGTAAAACATATAATTTTTCCTAAAAATCCAGCAAAATGACTCTAAAATAATATACACTTTAAGTACTTGTTATTGGATAACAAGCACGTTGGACAACAGATTCAGAAAGATGAGGGAGGCGAAGTTATAAAGGTGAGGGATTCTATGGAGGGAGAAGCTTTTCTTATTCTTAAGAGCTTCTAGAAGAGATTTAAGGGATAAAATAGAAGAGAGCAGAGAGAATAAGGCAGAGAAAAGGATACATGGTCGATGGGTAATAGGACAAATGAGGCGCTAAGGGGCTCCCTTTTATATTTATGCTTGATAAACATACAGATACCCAATTTACCCTCATAAACAGTATTTTTTATTTAAAAAAAAGAGGGGGATGGGATGGGGAATTGGGACAAAGTTATTCCTATCCCCATCCCTATGTTCGTCTTAATTCTTACTCAGGTATTGGGTTCCCCCTTGTCCCTATACCTGTCCTTATCCCCATCCTCGGCCCCATTGGGTGTGAGGATTTTTTCCTTATATAGGTTAGGTCCACTTTTAAGTTGGGGAATCCCTACCCAATTGCCATCCCCAGGAATAATAAGCATAACATAGCTTATGAAAGCATAGTTGAGTGACCTTCATTTTTGCTTATGATTTGTCTAGGCATTATGGTGGTCCTCTTAGAGGAATTTAACTAGGGTTCCATATCTTCTAGATATAAACTATTTTTTTAACTCAAACTAGAGAATCTTTATAGTTTCCTTGTCCGATTAGGAGATCTTGGCTAGATTTTTCATCCCATTTACAAGCCATGCAAATAGAAATCATTTTCAGGGTTATTGAGCTTCTATTTGGCCCAATTGCTCAATCCTGATGGCCTCAATCGGGTTAATCTTTGTTTGGGGGGGCTTGTCTTAAGTTATGACCCAATGTCTCTTAGAGCTTTTACCTACTTAAATAAATGTGTTTTAACACTTCTCATAATAACTCAACTATAATCACAGCCCTCCCTTTAATTGAGCCTAAGTTTGGTATTCCTTCTTGTTCTTTGCAAGTATAATCAACCAAAATGGTCCATAACATCCTAATTTAACATGCTATACTTGTTACGCAAATATGTCAACGTCTTTCACATACTGCATTTACATGGACAATGAAAGGATCACAGCATCTGTCCTAACTGAAAATGTTGAGTGTTTCCTTAAATTTTATGTTTAAGCCTATCTTCAAGCCAATGCTCATCCGGTTCGTTGCTCAATTAGTCATAGACATTCCAACAACACACATGTTTGTGCCATCTAGGTCTCAATTTTCAACACCACGTCTTATTTGCTTGTCGAAGAAGTTTCTTTATTTGCAAATTATTTTGTTTCTCTTTCTTGCATAACTTTTAATCCATATTTTGGGAAGAAGACCTTCATTGTTAGTAAAGTTATCTTTTGGGTGTATCTCCTATATATGGAAGATTATGTTTTGGGTTTTCCTAACTACCTCTCCCAATCTAGTTTATGTGATTAGTTTAGGTACCTATTAGCCACCCTTCAGAGCTCATATTGGGTGTCTCTTTTTATATTCCCCTTTTTTCTTAGGGAAAGTTTGCTTTGTTAGCGTTTTAGTTGAGAGATTTTAACATGCTTTTACTGATCTTACTGAGCCCATCGATTTAATCATATTAGCATTGTGCTCGAGTTGCATATGGTTCTTCCTTGTTCAGATTTTCTAGATGAAAATTAATGTTCTTTGTTCATCTTATTTCATATTGATCTTGTCACTACTTCTCGGATATCTACATCTTAGCCATTTGATTCGCCTTCATATTCACTTCTAATAGAAATTGCACAATCAACCTGAAATTTGTATTGTTATATTTATTAATGGCCTTCTCTTCCCCCAATTCAATATCCTAACATAAAGTTAAAGAAATTTATCACACGAAGCTTACTAAACTCATGAAAGACAATACAAAAATCCAATTAAAAAAACATAATACAAATGATCTTCAAGCATAGTTAACCCATTCTCATAATTCAACCGAACTCCTCAACTCCATCCAAACAAATCATTTTTAACTTCTTTATATGCTAATTTACCTAGTTTTATACCCATAAACTCAAGCAACATGCATTGGTAGTTGTGAATGACAAAAAAATTTTTGCCTGAAATTGCTACTAATTTAGGAGTTAAGACCATGCACTTCGAGTGTCCATTAAAAGTCTAAAATTTGGTAATCATTTTAGCTGATAAGTTATAATACCAATTAAACAACATTCCATCCTTCCTACTGCTTCCTCGATGTAGCCTCTGGGTGGTTGTTGCGGTCTAACAATAGGAACGTTATTTACTCTCCTATGTCCCCTTTTGCCTCACAATCACTAGCCTTGAATCCACACTCATAGCTCCAAGTTGTTTTATAAGACATTCGCCCCCTTTCAGGGGTGCTCACAATGGTAATGGGTAGTAAGGGTTTATGTCAGCCCTTGTAATTCCTTCTTCTCACCTCGGTAACGCATATACAAGACCTTGTAGCTAGCCCTTTCCTAGTTTAAAGTGACCTACTGGTGGCAAGCTAACCATGGTTTTTGTTGTTGCTTCTATGCTCTCCCTTCATCTATGTCTCTCTCCCACCCCTCTTACACACACACACACACACACATACATGGGTTGGAAATAAGTTTTGTATTTCTAATTGCCAATATGTAATGCCATTATAGGTAGTTGGTAAGTACATGTTATGTCCATAGAGAAGGTACATTTCAATTATTGGAGCTAATTTGAGTGTTGTAAGCCAAGAAAGTTGGAAATGGTTTTAATTATGAAAAGTAAACTAAAGAAAGCAAAAAAAAGAGTTCAGTATATGATTGAACCATCAAAGGTAGAGACTAACCAAGCAAGTCACACCCAACCTTCCCATGTTTATGTTAGTATTTAGAGATGGTTAGTTATACCATCAAAGCTCACCTAAACCTCTTTCAAGGGTTACAGGCTACCCAAATTTGCCTAACCACGTATTTTTATCGAGGAAGCCCATTAGACAATAAGAGTAGCAGCAGTAAACCATGTTAGACTATATTTATGTTAAAATTGCAACTATTCTTCCTTCCAACGTTGGTGAATTGGCCTCACTTTTTAGTATAACTGAAGAATCATCTCAATGTGATGGGTTGCTTAAGGTATGTTTTGATCTCGGCACATTTGCAATTTATGTTGAAGCCTCACTAGATCTTGATTGCTTAAGTACACCAATGTTATTTATGTGCTCAATTCATTATAAGCAACTTGTTTAACAAGATCATTTGGTAACTAATAACCTAGGGCTTAAAAACTAGTGTTCAACTACATGGAACTCTCATTGTCAATGACCGTGACTGGCTTGTTAGAAACAAACCCTTGTCAGAGTTATAAAATTGGTACAAGCTAAAACGAGCTCAAAATTAAATTTATGGCACTCTAGTTAATTTCCTATGTTTGGAATTTCTATATATAATTAATGAATTTTATATTATATAAAAATATATAATTCAATGATGCAAGAAGATAGCACGAATTTTTGTACAAAATATGTTCATCATATTCTTCAAATTTTGCTATGTATTATGTTCGTGTAGAAATTGTATCTTATCACATTGTGTCAATCTATATTAGTTAAAATTTTTACAATTTAATTAATTAGCTTATCTTGCTAAATGTTTCATTTGTACATTCTTTAAGGAGTAAAGATAACTTCGTGATTTTTGATGGCAACAAATACCAAATGCACTTTTCTCAAAAGGAACAACTACAGTTAATCATTTAGAATTGAATAATGTAAACGTGAACGCTTGAAAGTGTGGTTCTGCTTTAGCAAAAATGGAATGCAATGGATAAGACATTAAATGAAGGCCAAAGAACCACTTTCCAAGAAATAAAATGTCAAGAGCTGACTAACCATATGACGTAAAAGTGGATAGACATCAAGGCCCTTAAATCCGCTAGTAGCTGTTAGAAAGAAGCATTCCACAGAATCTTCCAAAGAATCCAACAGCTACATCTTTAACATTCTCCGATGTCCTCATTCTCATTGATTGTATATATAGGGGTCTTGCTGGGGATAGACAGTACACATCTTAGAAAGAGCTTAACTCATATTCTAAGTGTATTATACTATTAGGTGAGCAACTTCAAATCATTGTAATATTCATGCACATATTGAGATCCGTTCTGACGCAAGGGTTGTGAGAATTCTATTTGTAAGTAAGGGGGTTGCCCTGGAGTGTCATTCTTCCTAAGTGGGGACTTAGAAGAAATCATTTCAGGGAGGTCTTGAAGGGTGTGTTATAGTCGAGGTCCTTGTGTGAACACTTGCAAATGTTAATCTGAGGAGAGATTAATACAAGTGGTTGAATCCTAATGAAGGGATCTTTAGGGGGTGTAGCCAAGTTAGAAGGATGAACTTCGCTAAAAAGTTTTATGTGCTTTGCTTTATGCAATAGTTTCTTATTGCTCAACTTACTTTCTCTATTTACTCAGTGTCCTTGATTTGATTGTTCAACATCCTTGAGTTAGCTATTATCTATTATATTCTATGATTAAGTTTATATTGTTGATTAATTACGGTCACCCTATTCTCCACCTCTAGGGTGATTACACTTACTTGGGACCAATAATTGGTATCACAGCTAGTCTAACCTCTTATGACTTAAACATTGAGTAAAGATTAAACGTCTTCCTCAAGAATTGCTAGGATTAGTCAAAGTATATCTGTGTTTGGACATCCTTTATTTTCTGGATCACTTGCTCCTTTGAAGATATTTTTATAGATTTGGCTAATGGATCAAAATTATAAGCCATTGAGCATAGTGTCAAGGCCTACAATCTTATCATGCACACTATTAACACTAAGCAATTGCAGAAGCCCATTAACTAATACACCATTGAAAAACATCAAAGACTGTAGAAAAATTACAAGTCTTTTGATGCTTTATATTGTGCTTTAGATGCAAATGAGTTCAGTAGAATGTTTGCTTGTGAGCAACAATTGAAGTGTAAAACACTATGGTTATAATATAGAAAGGGCTAAGTCAAGTTAGAGAATCAAATATAAGCATTCATGCACACCAATATGAGCTTTTTAAGATCCTTCGCAATAAAGATGTCAACAGGGGGATGATTTCAGGGGATGCCCATCAAATTCGGTATCATCAACAACCTCAAGCCTCTTAGAAAAGTTCACTAAAATGAGGAGATTGTGATGAAGTTGTTGATAAGTCTACTGAGGAACCTATAGGGCCCAAGGTTACGACCATCGAAGAGGCTCAAAACTTGAAGACCCCAATGTAAACACAAATTTCGAGCCCAAATTAAATAAGACAAGAAATATGGACAAATTTAATTTATATTGATTTCATAAAATGTGGGTACAATCTTTGTGTATTTGTTGTATGTGAACAAATAAAAGTCCTCTACTTTGATCTCCAATTTCTATTGGAAAGAGGGTCGATTGGCTTGAATCTTAACTAAGTTGACTTATTTGACTCCTTTGAACGAACTTGAAATAAATTTGATCATGAGAGAGGGCCTAAGAGGCTTAATATCAACTAAGACAAGTTTTCTTTGGTCTTCAAAAGTAGACGGCATGTGTTTGAAGTTCTTGTAGTCTTCCTTTAATAAATCAAACATTTGAGTCTTCATGATGCCTTGGATTGAATGAGTTTTTTCACCCTTTGAATAGGAGAGTGTGATGTTCTATTTATACAGAAACCCTACTAGGGTTTGTGACTTAGTTGTCTTATTAGGACACTGACTTGATAGCCAATTTAACTTTTGACTTGGTAATTATTTGGACAATAACTTGGTAGTCGATTTGATCCAATTTATTTAAATAAATTTAATTAATTAAATGAGCTACCCCAAAATAATCAATTTATATTTATTTTATAGCAAGATGCTTATTACTGAAATTTTGGTGCCCACAAATTGTGACCTCGAGAGTTTGCCGCATTGCCATTGTTAGACTTAATGCGGTTGAGTCTTGAAGCTTGACAATGTGGATTATGAGAGCTTAACAGGTATTTTCAACGTCTCCCTATGGAAGTCTGCAATTTAACTTGCAAGTTACCCAGGTTGCAACTTTGGAGTTATGTGGATACACTACAAAATATGCCACATCCTTTCACACGTGTCTGCCCACACTTAAGAAAGTGCAGGCCAGATACGGGCCCCATAAGCATTGCCCACGCTTAGTAATTGCGAAGTTGTTTTTATTGTTAGAAAGAAAAAAATAAAAATATCAACTTTCAAAAAGAATAAAATAAAATCTTCTTCGGCTTCTAGAAACTACACTCCGCTGGAGTAGTCTATTTATTAGGTAATTTTTATGTGAAGGATAAAAATATATTTTCTTGTGAAATCACTTCTCCCACCGGTACCAGTCGTGATTCTTTGATATCTCTCTCTCTTCCTTTCCCCTCCTACATCTCATCAGAATTAAGGATCTTGCATTTTGGAATTGTTCTCGAACACAATCTCTTGAATTGATTTCTGCACTGCCATTTAATCGAATACGAAAATTTGGCACAAATTATTTAGCAAGAATCTTCTTTTTCTATCTTCTAATTTGTTCCAATTAGGGTTTCTTCTTTCGGCGTCCCAATATCAAATTCGGGCATGTTTTTAACAGAATTACAGATGTTCATGCATTATAATTTTTGTTTTTGGTTGCCAAAATGTCCAGACCACATAAAATTTGGTCAATTTGATGGGTATATACATGTTCACCAAGTGCCTGTTTTGTCATCTAGAGAGTAAAATACGATGGCCAATGGGATGAGCAAATTATGGACCAATTGCTTTAACGACGCCATTCTAGACACTCCTTTGCTACTAACGGTAAATCTTGCTATCAATACTTGGTTAATGGGGCAATGGGGATGGGATTACTATACCTTTGTTGTTGTTGACAGGAATCTCACCTTCTGAATTATAAGGCTTGGAGTAGTTTGGGTGTGAGAGTGTTTTATATGCTGATATTTATTTTTTGGGCATAATTAGAGTTTGATTGGGTTGCTTAATACTTGTTTTGCATGATTTTTGTTTGAATTTCAGTACCTTTCGATGTAATACACGAATATTGTCACAAGTTTTCATGCAAGACAATGTAAAGAACTAGTTTATGTGCTCAAAGACCATAGACTGAGAGCTATTTGATAGAGTAGAAGGTTATTTGTAGTTGACCATCACAGTAAAAGGCTAAATTATGAGAAGATTGTACAATTGTCTAATTTCGTACTAATATCACAAGCTGGGTCCATCTGTGAGTCCACCCATCTTTGATGTCAGAACTTCTGCTGTGATTATTGTAAGAAACTGATTTTCATCTTTTTGTTTGTTCTTTTAAGCATCTCTTTGCTGAATCTGTTTCATTATTGGGTATTTCTTTGTTCCAACTTATTGTGGGTATTTCTTTGTTCCAACTTACACCAATACAATTAGGTGCTTAGCCCAAGAGTTGTCTTGAGATTCGTTTTTTGGTTGGGTGAGGGGGGTTGTGCTTAGCATTAAACCTATAGCCTTTACCTGCTTGAATTTGCGGATGTATAAATTCCAAGTGACCTCTATCATTTTCATGAACATCCAAGTGTTCATTACTGAAGGAAGCTTTCTGCGTGGGAAATTCCAATGTTTCCATGTTGTTATTGAAGAGATCTAAATAGGAAGACCATAAGTAAAGGTACAATTACATGAGAACTTGGTGAATTTTCCAAATGTGATGGTCTGTACTATTTATATTGATAATTGCCTTCTTATGCACACTGATTTTCTTTGCTCAACGATTTGTAAGCCCTGTTCCATGCCACTCACCCTAGATGTGAGTATTGTTGAATTTAGACTATTGCCTTACTTTCAATGGGAGTATATGCTGAATCAATGTAAGTTATGAATGTGATGATGTCTTCCAAGTATTTCAATGTCTTACATCGTCAGATTGGTGTGCTTCATTTCGTATTAGTTCCTTTTTTGTTAGTTGAACTTGATTGTGGTTCTATTCTTGCAGGTTCAACTCCGTTGTGGTTCTATAGTTGGTTGAACTTTGTTACGCATCTTTAAACTTGATTCTGCCGAGTCTACGTCTTTGTTAATCTCTTTGGTTATCTTAATTTCTAAGAATTCATTTTTTTATGTGTTTCAATTGTCTAACAGCTTGCATTTCCAGAGCTAACATCTCTCAGTGAAGAAAACAAAGATGGAGATTTTTTTATATATTCTTAGACTGTAGGCATGTTTTCAAAGTGTAGTTTTAAGTAGTATATAGAGCAATAAAATATTCAATCAGTTACCTGCAAGAAAAAAATTAGTAGGATGGATTGAAAACAATGTACGAATATTTGGTTTTGATTACCTTAGTCTTTGTTGCTGTGTCTACGATTAATTTTTTCAGCACTACTATGTAATTTATTTAATTGATGTTTGATCTACTTTAATTTGTTGATTTAACAGGGTGATGCGTGCTAGTAATTAGTATAAAACTTGTTAATTAAAAAAAAACAACTGTATCCAATTGTTCCATTTTTAACTTAATAAGTTTTATATTAATTACCAGCATTATTTTTTAAAAAACTAAGACAATACTAGTAACACTTTTAAGTGTGGGAAAAATTATGACTTCTTACATCTTCTAGAGTGGGCATAGCGTAAAATGGCCACATATACATTGTGGGTAATTACTACTTACTCCGCATTTATAAATCTGGAAAATATAACTCTACCCGCATTTCCACTAAGCGTGGAGAGTATTTCCCCACACTTAGCTTCCCCACATTTAGAATAAGTGTGGTCAATTGCTATTTCTGCACTTATAAGTATGGTTATTAACAAAATTAAATGTGGAGGGAAGCAACCTTCTTTGTAGTGATATAATCGTGAGTTCCTAAAAAAAGTCATAACTTTTTCTTTGTTTTGTTTTTGAGTTTGAGGTCGGTCATAATTTGAATTTTGTTTTTGACCCCCAATTTTGGAGATCAATCTAGATCGAATAAGCCTGCAAAATCCAATTGCAAGGGTATTCAAGATGAATCCCCACAGGATAGGATGTTTATTTGGGCTTATCATCTTGTCGCTTTTACTTTTCCTATTTTTGCTCTTTTTTTTTTTCCCTAAGTCAGATGGTTAGGTTAGGCTGACAAAGTTAGGTTAGGGTGCCTACAATTTACCTCTTGAGGTGGGACCGTTTCCTAGATCCTGCATGAACGCATGATACTTGTGCACCGGGCTATCTTTTTATTTTTTTTCTAAGTTAGATGGTTAGTGATCGCCTGAGTACTCAATCCCCTTTTATTTCCCTTTCGCTTTAGATGATGCTAACTGTAAATTGGTGATAAACATATTGTGATAAATATGATCCTTCAATATTCGTGCCATAGTGGGATTGTGAATCTGGAGGCTGACAAGTCACTATATAAGAAAACCTTATTATTGCTCATCATTTGTCCCAGCTACTACTCTTCCTACTTCAGATTTCTGATGAATTTTGATGCCCTATCCCCTTGCTCATGCTATAAGTTCTGCTAACCCAATGACTTTGCAATGAAATCTTTATAGCAATCCTTTCCTTCTTCGGATCCGATCCAGATCCTTTGGATCCACCCCATTTAGATGGGTCTAGATCCATAATTTTTAGATTCAATGGATCTTAAATGGGGTCTGGATGTTAAAAGGATCTAGACATGGGTCCACTTTTAAGATTCAGATCCGATCCATTGGGTCTATTAGACCTATTAGTTTTATAAGTTATAACCAACAGAACCCAAAAAAAATTTTTAGTTAAATTTTTGATTAATTTTTCTTTTGGGCAAAAGTTTGGGCTTCATCTTGAGCCAGCTACCCGTGATTCCGTGAGCATGTTCTTCTACCCCAATAGCTAAAGCCCCATTAGGGAAAAAGGGAGCAACTCATTTCATCTTCACTCTCTCTCTTATGGGTAAGGGTTTTCTCAAGGATGAGGTGGGCGATTTTGTGGAAGGATGAAGAAACATGATTGATTTTAGGTCCCTCAAAGTGGGTTCTCACCATTTTTTGAAGCAAGAATCTGGAGCATTCTCGCCATTTTTCATATCCCTCATAGTTATGGGGTTTTTCTCTGCTTGATTCAAGAGTATATGTATTCAGATTCGTCTCAGAGCAAGGATAAACTAAAGAAATCGATAAGCATTCTACATTCCTGTTATTTATTCTTTTTTTTTAGGCGTTCTGGGTCAGTTTATAAACCAAGGAAATCGTATCAGAACAAGCAGAATGCTTGTTTCTCTCTCCTATCTTCGCTGTGGTTGATTTTTTGATTTTAAGTGTTCTGGGTCAGTTTGACATTTTTGGGTTTGCTTGAAATTGAAATAATTAAGGTGGGTAGGTATCAATTTTATGTCTTTCTTCTTAATTGTATTGGTTGAAATCTATTTAAGGGTTGTTTGAATGATCAATTATCATTTTAGGGTTTCGCTTGACATTCCAGCTATCAACTCAACAACAATGACTCTCCCTGTTACAGCTATTCCTTAGTTGTTACGAGTTAAGGGTATTGATCATTGCACTTGTTATAATCTGCAATGGCTTTGCTTGAATTGTAACCAACTCATTATATATTTCAGTTGGTTGAAATCTGTTTAATCTACAATGACTTTAGTTATTGTAAAACCATGTAAATCTTGAGTGTATCTATGATGTTCCTTAGTAAACAATACCCTACTTTTAATGCTAGTTTCTTCATATATCTCTGTTGGTTATAGCAATTAAAGAAGAGGAAGGGTCTAGCTATCCTGACTCCAAAAACCCAGCTGCTGACGATGAAGTTCAAAATTTGGATAAACTATATGTTAATCTGGATGTGGATGATGAAATTGATGTACATCCCATTGAACATAAATCAAGCGTTTACACCCAAAGAGTCAAAAAGAGGATTTAAAAGGCATGGGACTATTTTGAGAAGACATTAGTTAATGGTGTCTAGAAGGCAAGATGCTACCATTGCAAGGCATTATTATCAGCTGTACAAGGCTATGGAACATCGCATCTTTTAAAACATATACAGAAAGTATGTCTTGGAAGACATTTGAGACTTGGAGATGGACGACAAAGAAAAGTAAATGCTGATAGTAACATTGGGCAGAACGTAGATGAGAAGTTCGATCAAGATTTTTCAAGGAAAGAGTTGAAAACACGATTGTAATCCATGAATACCCCTTAAGCATAGCAGACCATATTGGGTTTAGATGATACGTCCTTAGCATGAATTCAAAATTCTAGATGATTTCTAGAAATACATTGAAAGTTGATATCATAAAGCAATTTGAAATCGAAGAGATTACTCTAAAGGATTTGCTCTCTCATAACTCAAGTCGAATTGCAATCACCACAGACATGTGGACTGCATCTAATTAAAAAGGGGCTACATGGTTGTCACTTCACATTTCATTGACGAGGCATGGGTTCTGCATAATAGAATTCTAAGGTAAGTAATTTGATTTCAATTTGAAATAATTTTGATTTCAATTTGGACTACCTGTGCATATATATTAATTAGGGGTCTTTAGGCACTGTAACTTCTGGGTGGGGGCTCTTTGGGCACTGCAACTTTAATCTTAAAATCCCTATCTTAGTCTCTATCACATTTTGCTTCCCTATAGTGTTGAGATTCACAATCATTTAAGCTATTTATTTTTGTATTTGCATATGTATGGTGTACATATTTATAATTCTTTTTATAATTTTATTCATATAGGTTTACATATGTGCCATGTCCGCATACTAAGGGTGTCCTTGCTAAAATTTTGATGGATTGTGTATCCCAATATGGGCTAGCTAACAAAATTTTGTCAGTAGTTCTTGACAATTGTACGACTAATGATGCAATGATGCGTGTTTTGCTAAATGAGTTTGAACCTAGATCACTTATACTAGGTGGGGCTTTGTTACATATGTGGTGTGTTGCTCATATATTGAACTTGATTGTTCAAGATGGATTAGGAGTGATTGATTCAGCAATTGCAAAAGTTTGTGAATGTGTTTCATTTTGGATGTTCACCCCAAAAAGAATTGAAAATTTTGAGGAGGCATGTTGAGTTGTGGAAGTGTTTGCATAAAAAATGTTAATTCTTGATTGCAAAACCAGATGGAATTCTACCTTTTTGATGCTTCAAACAAGTATTACTTACAAAGAGGTATTTGCAAGATTGAAACTTTTGAATAAAAAGCTCAAGTTTGTGCTACCTAGTGAAGCACTTGGAAAATGGCACAAAATATTTGTGAGAAATTGGATATTTTCTGCAAGGCGATAAAGGCCTTCTCTGGGAGAGACTACCCAACATCACACTTGTTTTTTCGGAGAATATGTGAAATTAGGCTTGCTTTCAGGTCATGGTTTGCAAATGATATTGATGTGGCAAGAGACATGGTAGCAAGTATGATGGAAAAATTTGACAAGTATTGGGGTTAAGTTAATGTGGCTTTAGCTATTACTACTATTTTAGATTCAAGAAACAAAATGGATCGTGCTAATTATCATTTTCGAAGAATTTACAATGAAGGTGCCGATGTTGAGTTAGAAAGAGTCAAAAGAATGCTTGATGATCTTGTGGTTGAATATCCAAGGAACAATGACCATGAACAAGTCAGTTCTAAGTTGCCACCTCAAGGTTCTCTAAAATGAAAAAGTCCAATAACTATTGATTATGGTGAAGAGGATGAATTTGCTCGACTAAAGCAAACAAAAACGAGGAGGATGAATGTAAAGTGTGAGTTGGACCAGTACCTTGAGGAGGATCCATTGCCCGATGATGATGATCTTAATGTTCTTCTCTTTTGGCAAAAAATCGCAAGTACCCAACTTTGAGAAAGATTGCAAGGGACATCCTAGCCATTCCTATTTCTACTGTAGCTTCAGAAAGTGCATTTAGCATGGCTGGAAGGGTCATTAGTCCTCATCACTCTAATGTGCATGCAAAAACTGTGAAGGCACTAACATGTTTGCAAAATTGGATAATCAATGACGTTAAAGGTAATTTCTTATGTACTTTTCTCAGAATTGGGTCGAAGGGTCATTTGTCATTATTTATCGAACTTCTGTATTTCTTATCTACATTTTGCTCTAGGGTAAAGAAAATAACTTGTGTAGTTTCATTTGTGAGCTAAAGGTAAAAAGGAGAATGAAGGTTCTTATGGTAACAATTGTTGATGACTTCGACATATGGGAAGATGCTCAAACAGCTGATGTTATTAACATGGTACAATACTTTCACATTCGTATTTTATTTCAAAAGACTTGGGAACTATTTTTACTATTAACTAAATTTTATAATTAAAGTCTTCTAATTTTGTAGGACCTTGATGCATATGTTGGAATTGAAGAAGGAGCGAATGGCAAGATCAAAATTCTTTCAAAAAATTAAAATTTATTGAACTTATCGTTTTGTTTCGTATGGAATTTAAGTATGAGTAGACAAACTAACTTTGTTTGAACTTTTGTAATTAATCTCTCCTAAATTATGTGGTATACAGCTTATGGCTTTGCTTTTCATGGGTTATGGACCTTATTAGGATCCATTTGAGATCCATAGATCCATAGGTCTAGAAATGGATCTCAATTTTCAAGACCCAATAGATCTATATTGGGTCTGGAACTTAGCAGATTCGATCCAAATCCGACCCATTACCATCCCTTTTTTTGGCTTTTAGGCGCCCATCTGTTACTTCATTTCTACTGCCATGGCATGCTCAATCATGATTGCCTTGGTTAGTTTAGGTAAAATTATATTCGAGTGTTGTTCCCAATATGAGTAACAGCTTACTATAATTTTCATTTTGATTCACCAATTCTATATGTGCCATTGCTAATATGAGACATGGATTTGTCAACATGTGCTTTTCGTCCATCAAATGAATCAATTAAGCATTTGGGCTGAATTTCTAAGATTTCCTTTTTTTGTTTCCTTCTTTTTTTTCGAGGCCATTTAAATGTTGTGGCCTTTTCTTTTCTTTTTTTTTTTTGGCACAGGTTAACCATCATAATGGTCCACTTCAAAGTTTTAGATCAATAATATTGCTTTTCACCACAATTTGTAATACAGAGTACTACATCTTTTCAATCTTTGATTGCTTGCCCTCATAGGGTCTACCTTGGGTGATTCCAATTAATATTTTCACCCTTGGATGGCTTACCTATAGGGGTCCACATTGAGTAACTCTATCGAATGTTCTCACCTATGAATGATTTGCTCGTATGGGTTCGTCTTGGTGACTTTATCGAATATGCTCACATTTAGATGGTTTGCCCACATGACTCCGATTTAGGTGACTTCATTAAACATTCTTGCCTTTAGATGACTTAACCACATGGGTCTGCCATATGTGACTTTATCAAATGTTCTCACCTATGGATGGCTTGCCTGCATGAATCCGCCTTAGGTGACTTTATTGAATGTTCTCACATTTGGACGACTTGTCCACATGGGTCTACTTTAGGTGACTTTATCGAATGTTCTCACCTTTGGACAGCTTGCTTGCATGAGTCTACCTTAAGTGACTTTATCAAATGTTCTCACATATGGACGACTTGCTCGCATGTATCCGCCTTTGGTGACTTCACTAATATAAAGATGGAGGGGCCACTTTGTTGTCCTCACCAACTTGAACGAAATCGTCCTATGACTTAAAGGTGAAGGCTGCCGATTTTAGGAGGATGCATGTGTTGTCGTCTCCGTCAATTTAAAGGAGAAGACCTATGCTACCAACCTACTAAGAAGATGAGGCTTACAACGTCACCAATGCAAAGGCGAAGGCACTGTTGGTAACAACGTAGGAAAGGCGTGCATCACCAAGGAGGAGACTATGTTGGCACTACTACCAACTTAGCGAAAACCTGCATCGCCAACATCAAGGAGGAGGCTATGCACCACTACTACCAACTTGGAAGACGCCTACGTCACCGTTGCTACCAACTTAAAGGAGAAGGCTATGTCACGGCCACAAAGAAGGAGGCTACGTTGTCATTGCTAACAACTTATGGGAGGCCTGCATTACTAATACAGATAGGCTATATCACCGTCACGAAGGAGTAGACTAGTATACATTGTCGTTGCTAACAACCCAAGGGAGGCTTGTATTACTAATATGAAGGAAGATGCTGTGTTGTGACTTACACCAACTTAGAGTAAGTCTACGGTACCAACATAAAGGAGGAGGCTATGGTGCTATTATCATCAACTTCAAAGGAAGAGGCATATATCATCATTGTGCCCAAATTGAAGGAGTCCACAAAATGTGCAACTTCAACAGTGCAAGAGTTGACTTGGATGCCTTGCTTTTGATGAATCGGGAGCATTTACTTTGATAACTTTGGAGTTTTAAATTTTGAGGCTTAAGAATCTTGAGTACTTAGGAGACTTAGTTTTCTCTAATGTGGTAACTTAAGAGTCTTTGTCTTTGATGATTTTTAGTCTTGAATTTTGGAGACTTAAGAGTCTTTGACTTTGATACCTTAAGGGTCTTTATTTTCAATGACCAGTCAATGTTTAACTTGTGAGACTTAGGGGTCTTTGATTTTGATGACTTGAGAGTTTTTATCTTCGATGACTTGTGAATCTTTAACTGGGGAGGCTTGGGAGTCTTGAATTTTATCGATTTTCATGCCTTGAGAGTCTTTATCTTCGATAAATTGTGTGTCTTGAACTTTAGAGAGTTAGGGGATCTTTGACTTTTGGTAACTATAGTCATATATTTTGGAAACTTTGGAGACTTTGACTTTGAAGGCTTAGGAGTCCATAACATTAATGACTTCAAGCTCTGTAAGGTTGACTTGAAGGTCTTTGATGACTTGAGAGTCAACAACTTTGTTTGACTTGTGAGTCTGTCACTTAAATCACATGAGAATGTTTAAACTTTAATCATTGGTGATTTTATATCCTTGATGATTTGGGAGTCTACCGTCTTAATGACTTGAGAGTCGTTGAGTTCACTTCAAAGTTTGTAATTTTGTTGACTTAATAGTCCATGGGTGACTTAGAAGTCTCTGATTTTTATCAATTGGAAGTCTATAACTTTGATGGCTTGAGAATCCTATGAGTGACTTTGATGGCCTGAGAATCCTATGAGTGACTTGACGTTCTATGCTGACATGAGAGTCTAGAAGCTTAGACTTGGAAGTCTTAAGGGTGATTTGACAGTCAAAATTGTTTTGTGAATTGGGAGTCTTTAGGCATGACGTGAAAGTCTTCAACTTGACAACTTAAAAGTCTTTAGATATGTCTTGCAAGCATATAGTTAAGTTGACTTACGAGTCTTGCACGTTTAACTTAATAGTCCTTAACTTGCACGAATGTTTGCTCCTTAAATGCTCATTTTGGATCGTCCTTCTTCCAATGCATTTTCCAACATGATCGTGATAGATGATCAATCAGATTCTTCAGTGTCTTCCTCACCTAATGTGATCTTCCTTTGCAAGTTGTAAGACTTGCCTCTTGAATGTCTTGCACTTCTCTACAGGATGATTAATGGTCTCGTGATGCTTGCAATGTTGAGGATTATTAGTTCTTCTAGTTTCTTCTGGACACTTTGATTCTGGGAGTTCTATAAGTCTCTTTTCAAGAAGTTTGTCAAGTATTTTTGCTGCATTAGGGTTAATATAAGAATGTTCACTCTTTTCAATGTTGCGTTGCATGGAGTTTCTATTTCTTGATGATGTTAATGATTCACCATCATCGACTCATTTTCCATGGTAGACAATTGTAAGCCCGTTATCATAAGCTCGTGTCATTAATTCTTGGAAAGTCTTGGACCTAGATACGTATAAAGTGTATAATATATTTCACTCTATTCATTGAGCACACATCTCAACAATAGAACATTAAACTAAGTGATCCTTACACTTCAAAAAAAGGGCAAGCCAGGGATTGATATAATCCATGACTGGCTCCTCATCCTATTTCCTAGTGTCAATAAAGTCACTTATGTTGACCATACGGCGTGTGCTATAGAAGCAATTTTAGAATTATTCTCCATTGCCCCTAATTATTAATGGATGAAGAAATAAGGTTTGCGTATTAGCCAAATGAAAGGTCTTTAAGAGATTACACGAATTGCTGCACTAAGAAGTCACCACCTCTGCCAGCATTATTGTAAGTCTCGATGAAGTGTGCTATATGTTGATTCAGGTTCCCTTTGCCATCAAATTGACGAAATTTTAGAGGTAGGAATCCATTAACCATCTGTATTGCATCCATCCTTTTCGTGTATGACTTGCTATAACAATGAGTTCTATGAGGACCTCTTTCCATATAGGACTTCATCGCATCAGCTGTCAAGTTTTTGATTTCCTTGATAGACAGCAAACCCAATGATGAATCTTTCTCTTCTTTGGGTTTTTCATCACAGTCTTCCCTGTTGTCAGACTCTTTATCAAAATTTGCATTATTTGAGCCTTGTTGGAAGACTCAGATTACTGCTTCTCTAACTTCTTGGTAAAATTAGCAATCTGTTCATTTTAACGTTTGATTTAAGGTACTTTTCTTCATTATTCTTATAAAATCTCTCTAGTTTAGCCCTCATGCTTGCCAGTTCTTCTTCTAGATTAAAAGAACCCATTACCATGATGGGCATGATAATAGTATTGGAGGACTCCGATTTTTAATCGGAGACGTGCTTAGCCTTGGGAGATTGAGGGATGGAGGTCTTGAAGAACATGTGTTCTTCAAAGGGATGTAAAATGTCTGTTGGAGAAAGAGATGAAAGCTACAGATTCTCCCACCTACTGTGCGAAAAATTTGTAAAAACACAAATTTTGAGTCTACATTAATAGGACAAGAAATATGGGCAATTTTAATTTGCATTGATTTAAGAAAATATGGGTACAATCTTTGTGTATTTGTTATAAGTGAACCAATAAAGTCCTCTTATTCGATCTCCAATTTGTATTTAAAAGATCACTGATTGGCTTGAATCTCGATCAACTTAATTGATTTGACTCCTTTGAATAAACTTGAATGAATTTGAACTTGAGAGAGGGCTTAAGAGGCTGAATCTCAATCCAAAAGAGTTTTCTTTCATCTTCAGAAGTAGGCGACATGTTTTGAAGTGCTTGTCATCTTGCTTTAGAGAAATTAAACCTTTGAGGCTTCATAATGCCTTGGAGTGAATGAGTTTTTCCACACTTGGAGTGGGAGAGAGTGGTATTCTGACCATAGGGAAGCTCTACTAAGATTTGTGATTTGATTCTCTTCTTGGACCGCGACATGGTAGCCAATTTAACTTTTGACTTGGTAGTTATTTGGGCCATAACTTAGTAGTCGGTTCAACCTAATTTATTTAAATAAATTAAATTAATTAAATGGGCTAACCCAAAATAATCAATTTATATTTTTTTTATAGCATGGCACTTATTACTAAAATTTTAGTGCCTATACCTAAAGATGGAGGACGTAGTTGGAAAACTACATATATGTGAGGTCTAACTCCAAGAAGAGCAAGGAGGAACCTCTAACAAAGTAGGAGCTTGAAAAGTGCACGTAAGGACCCTGAAAGTGAAAGTGACTCAGAGACAAAAAGTGTGGAAAAGTGCAGGCATCATTCACATCAAACACTGATCTATGATGCCTTAATAGTGAATGCTGATGGTACATGACTAGTGATGTTATAATGTTTTCAGAATTAAAAGAATCAGATCAAGGCAGAGTTACTTTTAGAGACAAAAAGTGCGAAAATATAATTGAAGTTATAAAAGTCGATAAAAATCCCTCTAACTTAATTGAGAGTGTTTACCTGGTGGATGGTCTCAAATTCAATTTGATTATCAGTTTTCAATTATACGATAAAGGGAACAAAGTTATCTTTAACTCTATTTAATGTGATGTCATCCTTGAAACTAAAAATGTTTATGCTATTAACCTTGATCATGTTGACTCCAAGAAATTTGCATGTTTTAAAGTTGTTAATAGTGGTGCATGGTTGTGGCACAGAAGGTTTGGTTATGCTAGTATGCATATTGTTAATAAACTATCCGAGCATAATCTGGTAAGTGTTCATCCCAAGCATTAGTGTAAAAGAGATCAAGTTTTGTATATATATAAAGTGCAAACAAGCTAGAGCTTTGTTTGAGCCCCTAAAAATAGTTTCAACTAGAATGCTCCTTGAATCGTTACATATTATGTGGTCCTATAAGATTGAGAAGTCTTAGTGTTACTATAAACATGTATGTTATTGTTAATGAGTGTTCAATATTTACCTGGTTATTCTTCTCACAAGTTTAAACAGATAGTTTTAAAGTGTTCACTAAATATTGTATAAGGTATAAAGCACACGATGACTGCCAATTTAAGTTATGAGGAATGGAACTGGGTTGAAAGGAGAATTTAGAGAATTTTATGATCGAATGGGAATATGACACAAATTCTAAATACCAAGGAGTCTGTAATCAAATGAGATGGATGAAAGAAAAAACATGATGTTGGAAGATATAGCCAGAACATTGTTTTGTAAAAATGATAATCTAAAGTGCTTCTTATTGAAACTGTGAACACTGCCAACTATGTTCTTAACAGATACTTGACCAGACCTATTTTGAAGAAAACTCCATATGAATTCCTCAAAGGGAGGAAGTCAAAGATCTCCTACTTCTAATCTTTTCTACGAAGCTTTATTCACATCGATGGAAGAAAAAAGAAGTCTTGGAAAGTTTGATGAAAGCATCTTTGTTGGATACTCTTAACTAAGCAAAGCATATAGAGTTTATGTAATCTTAGAAGGATGTAGAGTAATGTTGAATCATATGGTTGTTAGACGGTAGATCCCACAAGGTTGGGGTCGAATCTAGGCAACTACACTAACTACTCGCCCATAATAACTAAGTCCAAAGCAATAAATATGAAAATAGAAATCATTCAATTTGCAAAATTTAAATCTAACATAAACATGATTAAATCTACAAATTATACGACTATTAACTAGTGAATCAATAGAATGAATTGGAAAGCGCCAACCTTTAATCAAGAGAAGTGAGAGAGAAAGAGAGGGGAAAAAAAAGCCAAGATATTTCTAGGAATAGATTGAGGAAAGAATTGAATGAAAAATTGAATTGATTAACTAAAGGGTAAACTTGAATGACAACTAAAGTGCTTGAATCAAAAGTTTTGAGAGAGGATTAAACTAATATATCTTTGTAAATCATGCTCTAAGCTAGTCTAAGATGGGGAATCGATTAATTGATTTGATGAGTGCCTAAAGCCCTCCTTTCATAATAGAGTTATCCATGCTTGTCTTTTCAAATTCTAGTATGAGAAGATTTCTTAATCCCCTCTCTTGGTGAATATTAGAAAAGTCACCAAAATTGCTCGAAGCCTATTTGATTTCAATTTTTTTTTTTCTTGCTCAAACTTTCAAAAATCTATTGTAATTAGTCTTCTATAACAAGATGATTACCATAATATTTCATTAAATCATTATTCCCTATACAAATACAAAAAATTAAAATTAAATTCCAAAATAATCTCAAATACGATAAAAAATCAAGTGACTGAAAGCATATATTTAGTCACTTTTGGTGGTCGGACAATACCCCCCTTTCCAGATTCTGCTTGTCCTCGAGTAAAAGAGGACAAAAAAATCTACCTTAGACACCTAACTCACTTTCATCTGAATCACTATTACACTTAGCATACACAACAAGCCCGTTAAACTCCTAAGTTCCCCCCAGTAGGTGAGTGTGGTCCCATAAGGGTTTGGAGAAGATATATGCACAAAATCATTGAACAAGAAAAGGAAAAGAACAAGAAAAATAGAAGACATTTTTGAAATTTTCAAATCATAAACAAATATACGCTTGAGAAAAGGTACACGCCTCAATCAACAATATCACCCTTACAGCATAAGTATTAGCCCATACATAAGTGCACTGTATATATCAAGACCCCTAGTCTCATTGGTGACATCTAAATGCCAAATTTTCATGCCACAAACTATCACAATGGAAAATCCATTTTGGTGCTAATTGTGCAAGTGCACCATTAACCTAGGCATTAGGCTAATAGGAGTCTAACTCAATCCCACTTGACTACTTTATTAATTCACTAACTTGGAAAGCATGCTTTCCTAATAGTAATATTTCTTCAAAGCATAGCACCTAGTAGTGCATGCCTCAAAGGGATACTTGTCATTATCGACTCTAAGGCTCTTCTTTTATTTTGATTTTTGATTTTGATTATTTTGACTATTTTATCTTTTCGTGGTTTTTTTTGAAGAAATAAAAAAGAAAACAAACGGAATAATACAAAAGGACAAGTAGGAGAATCAACCATGAAAGCCTAAGATCCTTGGATAATGGTGCTATAGAAACTAAAGGGTCGACTGACAATTATAATGGATTGATGGGGTTATAACTAGGGAAAACAGGACATAAAATAACCATGTGGACATGCCTCACGTGTGGAAAAACCAACAGTAAGGATAGTCTCAGTCAAATCATCCATGTTCCACTCTTGCTGTAAACAAATTTCGAAAACTGGTGGAATATCTTATCCATCATATGCTCCATTGGATTAAATATAGTTTTTATTCACTTCTGTAGCTCACATTTTAATTGAACTTGGGTGATGAGTCCAAGCTCTGATTAAAAGCATGACAAAATTCAGAAGCAGAAGAAACATATTCAGTGCAATAGGAAGGGCATACTGTTCCACAAATTGTTCCTCGTATAAAGATCGAGCATGAAAAGCACATAGGTCAGAAAAGATATCCCAAGAGCATATAGCTAACCTCCTTAATTCTATAAGTATCCTGAGCCACCCAATTAAGCAAGTCGAAGGCCTCATCAATACTTTAGGCATGAAACCCAAAATACTTTAAAAGAGTATGGGTCTCACCATTTGCCCCTACATTAATCATATGCAAAAATTCCCACTTTTTGAAATTGGACCACTTTTAGTAATAAAATTGTTAAGGCGATGAAATACCTCCAAAACAATTTATATGCTCAAATTAGAGGGAGTGGAAAGAAGCCATTTTTTCTTCTTTTTAAGAAAAAATTTAAGTTTTTCTTTCACAAGAAAGAAAACCAGAAAATAAAAATTATGAGATCTACTAACATAAGTTATCAAATTGGTCTACTAACAATAAATGTGAAGATAATCAAGAAAAAAATGATCTAAATTCAAATCGTCATTCCAGGGAAACACGCCAAAAGCTTGATACATTTTTAGAATACTGTATAGTAATGTTGCAAGCGTAAGGTTGTTAGCCGTAGTACTGGAGGGTTGAATCTATGGAAAATGGGTTGAATCTAGGACACCACATTAACTACTAACCCATAATAACTAAGTTAAAAGCAATAAATATAAAAATAGATATCATTAAATATGCAAAATTTTAATCTACCTAAAAATAATAAAATCTAAGAAGTAAGCAACCATTAACAGAAGAACCAATAGAATGAATTAAAAAGCAGTAATCTTTAATCAAGAGAGCCAGGAGAGAAAAAAAAGTAAAGAAGTTCCTAGGAACAGACTAAAGGAAGAATTGAAAGAAGACTTGAATTTGGTAATTAAGACATAAACTTAAATCACATAAAAAGTGCTTGAATCAAAAGTTTTGAGAGAAAATTAAAGTAACTTTTCCTAAAATCTACTCTAAAGTTATTCTAAGATGGGGGAAGAACTTATCGATTTAATGAATGCCCTAAACCCTCCTTTTACAGTGGTATTAGCCATCCTTCTCTTTCTAAAAAGGAGATTGGTCTACACTCTTGTTCAATATGAGGAAAGTCACCATAATTGCTTTGAGCCCACTTGAATTCCCATTTCCACTTGGCCAAACTTTACAAAATCTATTTGCTTAGTATTCTATGCCAAACCAATGAGGTATAATATTTCATCAAATCATTATTCCTAGTATAAACACACAAAAATAAAGAAAATCCAAAAATAATCTCAAATATGATAAAACCAAGTGATTAAAAGCATCCATTTAGTTACTTTTGTTGACTGAACAAGAGTATATACCAAGAGAATCAAGGTGGTTAAAGAAAGCATGTCTGTGGTGTTTGATGAAAATAATGAAGGATCATCAACTCAACTTCATCTTGAAGATTTCAAGCTCAATGTTCATAAAGACGATGAAAAACAAAGAGATGAATCCACCAAAGCAACTATTCAAAGTTTGACCTGAAGGTACCATGAACCAAACAATGGACACTATTGTGGCCCTTGAAGTTGAGAACACTGAGAACACTGAAGGAAGACAAGAAGTTATATAGCATGTGATGTAGGAAGCAAGCGCTGGTCTAAATTTCCAAGAACTAAGGAAAGGCAACATATCCCTTACACGTCAACCTATGAAAAACTCATGTCAAATCTTAACTGAGGTGTAAGGACTCATTCTTGCCTAAGAAATTTATAGCCTTCCTTTCGATTCATGTCTCTTATAAAACCTAAGAGCCCTGAAGGAGCTTTTAGAGATCTTCAATTGGACCTTAGCTATGCAAGAAGAACTCAACTAGTTAAAAAGAACTTCACCATCTAACCTAAGAACTATCTAATCTTTGGAACCAAAGGGGTGTTTAGGAGTAGATTGGGTGAGTCTGGTAATTTGGTTAGAAATAAAGGTAGTATAGTGGTTAAGGTTTACAACTAAGGAAAAAAAATAAAGGTAGCATATGGTGAGTCCTTTATTGCAATTAGAATGCTACTTACATTTGCATCATTCATGCACATCAATATATCAAATGGATGTGAAATGTTCATTTCTAAAGGGATTTTTGCAAGGAGAAGTTTATGTTAAACAACCTCATTATTTTAAAACCTTGACTACCATAGTCATGTTTTCAAGTTGCACAAAGCCCATGATGGAGTAAAACAAACTCCTAGAGCAAGGTATGAGAGGGTTAGCTAGTTCTTACTCAAAAATGATTTTAAAAGAGGGCAAATTGAAAAGACATTGTATATTCAAACAAAGGGGAAGGATTTCTTGGTTGTGCAAATATATGTCAATGATATATTACTAAGTGCTACTAATGAATACTTGTTCCCCAAAAAAAAAAAAAAAAAAAAAAACCCCTCCAAGCTTATGAGCAAAGAATTTGAGATAAGTGTGATGAGAGAGTTGATCATCTTCCTTGGACTACTAATCAAGCAATTCTAAGATGTCATCTTTAGCAATTAAGGAAAATATATCGAGAAACGCCTAAAGAAATATGACTTGACAGTTATTCGAAGCATGCCAAAATTCTCACAGCTTCCCATTGTAAGCTTGACTTAGATTAAAGTAGTAAGCCAACCCCTAGAAAGGTATACAGAGATATGATTGGATAATTATCATATTGTTCTGCAAGCAAGTATGACATTATGTACCATGTCTGCTTATGTGTAAGATTTTAATCAGTCCCAAGGAATCACACCTCAAGGTTGTAAAAAGAATCCAAATATCTTACTCGAACCAAGAACCTTGGCCTATAGTATCCAAGAGGTGGTGATCTTCAACTTGCAAGATATTTTAAAGGTGTCTTTATTGGTTATAAGACTGAAAAAAAGAGTACATTGATTCATGCTAATTTCTCAGACAATCTCTTGTGTCATGGCATTTTAAAATGCAAAATTTAGTGGCATTGTCCACTGCTGAAGCTGAATGTATTGTTGTTGGAGCATGCTGTGCTTAAATACTAAAGATCAGCTAATAACTTGGGGACCTTGGGTTGGACTATAGGAAGAATCCTATCAAGTAATATGGGTAACTTATCACCAACATCACTAAGACTCCTATTGACTGCTTAAGAACCAAGCATATTAAAGTAAGACATCATTTCATAAGAGATTATGCTGAAAAATGCGATATCTTTCTTTGATAAGATAATTGACTTTGATAAGCCTGACAATCTTAAGGCAATTGAGCTTGAGTCTTTTATGTACTAATTTAGGCTTATTTTCAGGGTAATAAAGACAAATTATCAATTTTTTATCAACTGAATTCACTTTTTCCAGTATTATGGAAATTGAATTTTAAGACAATTAGCTACATTTACAAAATAAGGTGAAAAATCTCGTTGAAAATCTTTTATGAGATTGCCTTTATTTTTTTAATCTATACTATAACAAAAGAAGAATTGGGTTGACTTCTCTCCCCTTAAATTTAGGGATTATATTTGTTGACAACCGTTGATTTAATTCTAGGTTGCATCTCATCCGTTCAATGTTTTGTTGACTTTTATATGTAGACATCACCTGATCCTCTGATTGGCGCCCAATTATACAATTCAAAATTGTCGTTGCAGTAACCAACTTAACTCCCCACATCTGCAATCGTCTTCAACCTCCATGTACATCCTCTTTCATCCTTCACTTTCATATATGCAGCTTACTCTTCCTATCACACTAACTACTAAATTGACATGCTACCATTGACTGCCACACTTTGCAACTAACGCACCATCTACCCCTCACTCCCTACGTTCTGCTGTCACACGTCTCTCTTGAGCTCCCCTCTCCCTCTTCGCTTAATCTTCTCTCTCATCCCCTACTTGTGTAACTTCACTTTGAACCCTTCTGTTTCAGTAAACAGTTAACTTCCCCCCTCATGTTTGAACTCCTCTTGTCGAGTACCGCCCCCCATGGTTAGAAGCAATAGCGCCGATTCTCCTAGTAGCTTTTTCTCTTACAACTCAGAGCCTTTGGACGTAAGAAGTTAGGTGGGGCAAGACAAATCATAGATTGTTCTATACAATTTAGGTTTCTTTGTTTTGGTTCATTTCCTTGGATTCTCCAAGTATGTTAGTATTCTCCATTTTTCCAATGCCGAAAGCAATCGATTAATTATGTGCTTGCCTTCAATCTACCTTAGCGTTCTTTACGTTTCATATATGATGTCCCCTTTTTTGCTACACTTGAGACATAAAATTTGGGGATTTTAGGAAATCAGTTACGATAGAGGACTAGCAAAGCTCAAGAGCTTTGCTCCTCCCCTCTCTGTTTTGGGTTCTGATTTCTTAAAATCTGTTCTCTATTTCATCCGTTTCTTTCTCTGATTTTGGTGCGAAATCCCCTGTTTTCTTTATTTTTTTCCTTTTGATTTTGTTCAATTCCTGTTTTTGATTCATGTCCATCGTAATTTGCTTTGCATTTTGTCATTGAGTTATGGCACGCATGTGCAGGTCCTCTGGCGAATTTACCGGCTACTGGGACGTAGGTTGTGTATTTTCCTCAAGGTCATAGCGAGCAGGTTTTCCTTTTTTCTCTTCTCTCCAAGTTCATCCAGGTTTGCCTTTTATGACTTCATCTAAAAAAGGTATTTATGAGGTTGCTTTTGCTTTAGAATAGATAACCCATGAAAATTAGTTCAATTACCCTTTGGGTTGAGGGGATATTAAACATAAACAAAAGGAGACATGCTTCTAGATTTAACCATACACCCTGTGGTAGCCAAACTATATTTGTTGAGTCTTAATTTGTAAATTGAGCATTATCTACATGAATGGTTGGACTTCAAATCCAACAGCTCTAACTTCGGAGGCCAGCTTGCTAACCTTGATGTGCAACTTGCAATGGCTAATGGTAAAGCTTAAGTCACTGGCTCTGTAGGTTTTGATCATCATCTTGAGGATTGCCGAGAAGAACACCCCTGTTGCAACTTAGGTTTGCATTGAACCTTGTAAGTATATTTAATGGATTATTGTCATGTACCCCTCTAAATTTATGAAAACAATTAGAGAGAAGAGAAAAAGATCATAAAGAATATATTTTTCCTCCTAAATCGATACGCATTTAGACATACATTTTTGTGAATAACGACAATAAATGTTGAAGCTGTCATTAATGTATCCAATATATTTTTTATATGTACACTGGGGCATAACTCACTTTAGGTTATGGTGCCACTTTGGTCAAGTTAATCAACATATTTTGTCAATTATTGTACTTACAATTCCCACTTGATTATGTACCTTTACAGGCATGATGACATATCTCTCATTTGATTTTACGCCACTTTGTGGCATCTCCTACTATAGTACATCTATATGCATTTTTGTACGCTTGATGAGAACGCTGAGTGTTTAAGTATATAGCAATCATATAGTTCGAAAAGGTGTCTTTATGTATGCTGACGTATTTCAATTTTCTCTACTATTTTGCTTTCACCATGTATTTAAATTTATTAATAATATAGTTTCTTATGCATTAACGGCATAGTGAGATTTTAGGTGTGATAATTGACAAAGAAATTGATAGGTGGATGTTTATTTTAAAAATTGGTTGAGCGCATTGCCTCTCTAGTTTTTCAGTGAGTACTACCACTCCTAAGGATAGAAAAATAGTAGAAAACAATCCAAAGTTGTTCTTCACTCATAAGACTCAACCAGTGGATTTACTTGATGAGTACAATGCAATCCCATGCCACCACCTCCCACCATTTGTTCCTTTTGTTGATGTCTCCGCACATTTACAACCTAATGCGGAAACAATAGATAAATATAGTGCACTACAATTTTGTGAAGTATTTAACCCCCCTGCACATGCCTCTTACTAAATTCATTGTGCAGACATCATTGGTTTTGTAGTTGCTACTTTTTAAACTGAGAAGACACATACAGGAACCCTTAAACGAGATGTGCTTATTTATGATATGCAGTATGTGCTTCTAACTAGTTATACCTTTGCCTTTTGGTTATACTGTTTTTAATGTTTAAATGTTCATGTTCATAGTAGATCCTATTAGTAGATTACTCTTTCTTTTGCAGGCTGAATGCATTGAAACTCACCTTATAGGGAGATTTTGCTGAAATTGAAGGCGACCATCTTTCCCTGTAATTTATTTTTTGAAAATGTGTTGCTTGCATCTAGGTTATTTGCAAGAGGGTACAAAGGTGTGTATATTATTTATCATTTCCAACAACTACATTTGGCATTCTATTTTCTCTTCCATTTCGCATTACTTTTGCATACCATATTAACATATATTGTAATATATTCCTTAGGAATCACGCTCTCTACAACACCTAGAAGTAAATTATTGATTAATCAACCAATCGAACATACTTTAGAGTTTGAGGGATGGTATATTGAATTCCATATTGTTGTTCACGTCAATATAATATGTGATCACAAGTTATTTTCTAAATTTTATTTAAAATGTATAACTTTGTTCAATCATATTTTATACATGTGTTCGGGGGGCTAATGATGGGCATACTTAACAATGCTTACAGTTTGTATGTTAGAGAAGATTGCAAATCCTTAATTTAGAGACGTTATTCATTGCTAGGTGAATCACCCTTACCAAATACTCTCCATTGCATAATGTATCATTTACTTTATAATATAGTATTAGATTTCTTATGCTACTTTATATATAATCCGTTTTAACAACTACTAACCCAACTTGGCTGTTGTGTTATAATATATGTACAATTGCAGGTTTCATATTATCGTATCTTTGCATACATCAAAAGTATTTTCCCAATTATTTATACATCTTGCCCCCCGTCCCATTTGTGTTCCCGCAATCATGTGTTTGACCTCAATATACTGTATTGTACATGTCTTCATCCACAAGATTCAACTTCTCAAAGCTATACATTTTGTGGCATCCCTTCTGTATCATTTAACCTTTAAATTGTTAAGATGTGCTCAATTATATAATAGATTGTTCACCTTATTCTTTTCTTTGACCTTTGAGGTTCTTCTTCAAAGTTGATATAAGAGATAGCTTGGGCAATCGAACTTTTACCGTACTTCAAGATGTTGCAGCAATTCTTCTTCATACTAATACCAATGTCTTAAGTTGATATGAAGCAATGGTGACCTTATTATTGTATTGCCAACGTCTTCATACCTAGCGGTTTAGATAAATTAATAAACTTAAATTGCAATATATGCTGCCATAAGCTGAGCTTACATTATATGTCATATTGAGCGATCACCTAGAAAAGCCATGGGTGTTTGTAATGGAGCCTCCTCGATTAGGTGAAATCGAACCCTTCATCGATGTCATTATGTCAGTTGATTGGGATGAAGAAGTTTCTTTCTTGAGGTATCGCGACGATAGTTATTTCTCTAGGTCACAAAAATATAAGCATATACGTTTCATTCTACTTCTGTGTCTATATGTTTCAAATCTAATTATAAGTATTTTTTTATTCTTAATATAGCCTAAAGAAGAATCGATGTAGCATTGCCCTTGCTCAAATCTCATGCGATCTGTCTTAATTCATTCTTCTTTTCATTATAGTTTACACTGGAACATGTGCTTTATTCAACTAAATAGTTTGTATTCTTAGGAGATTCGTTTCATATTATGCACTACGTAATTACTTTCTTCAATCTTATACTTCCATCATATTTTCACTGCTTACCCCATATCTTTTGAGTTTGATTAAACTCTTCATGATTTGTTCTTATCAACCTATTAATGTCAACCAAACAATTATGCAATTATGTTGCTGAAATTTCATTTGTTTACTGAAAAACTTACTTCTGAGGTAACGCGTGGGTGTTAGTTAGAGAATGTTTTCCTTCATATGGTTAATGCAATACTTAGATAGTTAAACATTAACAATAATAGTAATAATAATAATAATAATAATAATAACAACAACAACAACAACAACGACAACAACAACAACAACAACAATAAAAATAAGAATATAAAACTACAGGATGTTATTTGAAAACATCTCTAATCTATACTTTTGGGTTAGTGTTTTTATGTTTACCTCTTTGTTATAATAGACAATTATTCAATGCTATTCATTAAGCACATATGTTTATTCAAGTAATTGATCCTGGAGCAATGCACAGGCCTTTACTACTATTTAGCAATTGTAAAAAGGATGTAAAGCTCTTGTGTGTGTAACAACAATTCATTATTTTGAAGCCATTCAAACCTATCCCATCATTATATTCACCCATGGTCACTAATTTCTTGTAACTTTTTTCTCAACCCGCCTTAACCCAAATTCTTACTCTTTTTCACTTTGTTTTTGACTCATGAAACCCAAACCTAGAAACCACTTCTTCTCTCATATGTTCATCACTCACAAGCAAAGATGTCCTCCAAAAGGCAATAGGGAGATCTTTTTTAGCCAGCTCAAAGGTGTATAATGCAAAGCCTCAATTTCCTACTCCTACAACTCCAAAAGAAGGTTAGATGAGGAAATTAAATTTGGAATTCATGAGGCTCAAGAAGTAAAGGTTCCTCTTTCGATCACTACAAATCCTTTGGATGTGCCTGATGAGTGGTTTAAGAAAGTAACTGTGGAACACATTGAGAAATTGATGGACAGAATGTTGATTGCTTGTGTTCGATTGGATTGGGATTTCTTCAAGAAAGTGAAACACAGTTTTCCTCATCTCTTTAAAGAATGGACTGTCCGATACTATGGTCTATCCTAATTGCTAATATAAGGAAATAAGGACCTATCCTAATTTTCTCATCAGTAAGGTCTATCCTAACTTGGTTAAGATTTTCTATGCTAATGTGAGGAAATAAGGACCTAAGGATATGATCTATTACACCACTTCTATCAAGGAAAATAAATTTCCATCTGTCTACTACGATGTTGGACCAAATCTTTAGTCCCTAGGTTGGCCTTCCAAAGGTTTGCTGTGAACCCTGGAGTGACTGTACAAATGACTACTTGATAATTACTCATGATTTGAGGTCTGCACTGACAATAAGAAACAATCATCTTATACCTTATTATTCTCTAAAACCTAGACTCCTCTATTACATTCTATTATAGATTGTCTACCCAAGGGGGACACAAAGGAATTATTATCTATTAGGGTTCTAGGAATGGTTTAGCACCTCATGTTTGACCATGATGGGACTTTTTTGAACTTTATTCCGGAGTATATAAACAAAATCAAATAATCTTATCGTAATTCCGTCTGTGAATCTACGTACATAGACAAGTGTTTTAGTACTTTAAGGTTCCTCTTTAAGATGAGGCTTGCATTGAGGTCGTTGAGTCTTTAACCCAAAAAGACAAAGTGGAATCCTTGAAACTTAGGTGTGCTTCTTATAGGCAATGATCTTATGAAGATGAATATTTTGAGAATAGCACCTTCTCGAAGCCTGCCAAAACCACACTTGATCAAGACTGAGCATACTTTGTACTTGATGTGCTGAGCCTTAAGAATTTTAGGTTGGCCCCCATTGGTGATAAGTTTGATATTTGCTTATTAGACTAAAAGGTTTACCAATCAAAATGGATTCATGAGGTGGAAGCTCTAAGATTCCTAAACAGGGGACTTCAAGTGGTGGCTCGTGAGCTTCTAAAGGATGCAATTGAGGCAAATCCAGAGAAAGAACCTGAACTCATATTTGGCATCATTAGAATTACTTAGAGCAAGTAGGGGTGAAATAGGACCTTAAGCAGATAGTGAGGCTTTGAGTCTCAAGAAGTGCTTTGTGGGTGCCTTTCTCAAGAAAAGACAGGAGACTAAGTCTAAAGCAAAGGGAATTATGGAAGAAAGGAGGGAGAAAACTACAAAAAAGAAAGAGAAGGAAGAACATAAGTATTAGTGTTGAACAATTGAAGGACAGTTCCCACTTAGTCAAGCATGACACCTATTATACTTAACCAAAGCAAATTGTCAATGGGGTTTCTTAGTCTCTCTCTTTTCTATTTTTTTCCCTCTTTTGAGTGAAAGGGAGCATAAGATCTATGATAACAACTGTGCATTATATTCCTGTTATTGGATTGATGAAATCATAATTTTTTGAGTCTTTTCCTCGCATCCATTTTTTTCTTATCTACTGAGCTTTTAATTTTCCGTCACATCGTTTTCATGCTTGCATATAAGAAGGCATTAATACACGTCTTTGGTGTATGGATTAAACTTTAAGATGTGTAGGATTAATATTTTCCCCATTTTCTTTTTGAAAAATTTTCATTCAAGATTGATTTACGCAGAAAACTGAAAATTGATACCTACAAGGTAAGCGCTCTTCCTACGAATTGCAAACTTTGCCTTTTTCTTTAATTTTAGCAAATTTTATCTTATATGCATATGAGATCAAAATGTTGCTGATTGGAAATGCTTTCCTTTTAGGTTATTACTATTCATACAAATAGATAAAAGTTGCAATAATATGAAAAGGACATCTATAAAGATATAACTAGAGTCCAATCGTTCTTAGATTTTGCCATTGCCATTGCCATTGCCAAGCATAATAACATCATACTTTGCCCTTGCAATCAATGTATGCTTGGATGCGATCATTGGTTTCCTAATGATGTAGTTGCATACCACCTCATGTTTAATAGATTTTGTTCTAGCTACACAGAGTGAGTGCATCATACGAAAATAATTTATATGCATTATTTTTCAATACCTCATATTGTTAACAATCATGGCAACAATAATAATACATTGTATGTAATGATACTGGCATTGTAGGTAATTTTGATACTACTAGATTACTAAATGATATTTTTGAGATAAATGGTCAAGTATGCATAAAAAATAATGACAGTAAAAATCGTGCAGTTTTTAGGATCCTATGGGTGGACAAGATGATGAATTAAATGATGACCTTGTCCTGATGATGTAAGCATGAGGGGGAATAGTATGAAGATGATGGGTATAAATGGTTATTAGATGAAGTAAGCAAGAATAATATCCAGGATCGCGCTTTTTGAAACTATATTTCTTTTTGCATGGACTTCATTTCAAATACATGCGTGGCTAGTCCATTAAGCCATTTAATAAGTTATTCCAACTTATAGTTATAGTGTGTTCCCCCAATTTAGTTTCTTTCCATGATCATGAAGTAAATGCAAGTAATTGACTAAGGACTTAGAACTTCATCATGAAAAGATTTATGCTTATCCAAATGATTGTATCATATATTGGTTGGGAGGAAAAGGCCGCATGAATATGAGAAGTGTCATAGTTCATGATCGCAGGATAAGGATAAGAACTTTCCAAACAAAGCATTATGTTATCCACTTTTTACATCGACGCTGCTTAGGATACATAGGTCCCCTAAGATAGTAAAAGATATGATTTAGCATCCCACTAAAAGGGTGGATGATGGAATCTGAAGACATCTAACAGATGCATAGAAATGGAAGGATTTTGATGTACTATATGAAAATTTTGGATCAGATCTTCATAATGTTAGGTTAGAACTTGCAAATGATTGGATTATTGCTTTCTGTGTTATAAGTATTGCCTACATAAAAGGCACTTTATAGGATGAAGCAATTTTAGCTTGTGTTGTATATGTGTGTACGTATGATGAGCAGGTCCTAATTTCTTATGGATGATCTCTAATTGAAAATTATAGCATGTTCCTTACTGGAGTGTTGCCAAAAATCTTTCCTTCTACAGTTCTGTTGAAATTTTATGGCTACTTCAGTTTGTTGAAAAGATCGTGAAGTAAAACTATAGTTTACTTGAGCTTAGCCGGTATAGCCTTTTGGCTTTCTCTTATTATGTGAGAATTATGCTTAGTTGTTAATCATTTGTGTTTTATGACTAGCTGCCTGTTATATTCTTTGTAAGTTCGCACTTCCATAGAATATTACGGCTTACTTCTTTGACCCATTTTTTACACATGCTGTTCCAAGGTAGAGTGCTAAAATGGTGAAAGATGAAATTAAAGTTTTTTCCTAGCCAACAAAAATATTGATGCTAAAGTTGAAAATTATACCAGTGAGTCTTGTTGTACCTATAAACAAGGGGATGAAGTTTTGGATTATATGGAGCATGTCCAATAGTATGCAGACATTTTACATTTGCTTCAAATCAATTGATATTTAGCCAATTTTAACTTGAATAGCAGATTGGCAAAAGAATGTTAGCTAACGCAGAGGGAGAATCAATGTGAAGTGCCTAGATGATTCAAGCAGGATTATGGTGCCTTTGAACAAGCTATTTTCACCTGTTAAAAAGCAAGAAACGTATCAAATAGTTTTGTTGCTGATGTGAATAAGCATCCTTAGTTAGGCCTTTGAACTATAAGGAATGGCATTTAGTGCCTCAAATGTTCAAATATCGAATAATGATTTACATCTGGTGAGTTCCCTCCCCCAGGTAACGAGCCATGCCATATAAATATGAGATTTTGTTTCTGTTTCTTTTTCAAAAATCTAATTATTTTGTAACATTAATGGCATGTAGAACACGTTTTGGACACCATCCAATGAATTAGTTGACTCAAAAGTTCTAAGCTCTATTCGGGAGAAGTTACACACTGCCATTATCGGAACCAGAAAATGCTAAGAGGCTCACTCGCAAAAGTGGAGTTGGTGATACATTGTGGTGCACTCATTTAAGGTAATGACTATTATTTCACTAGCTCTAATGTTATACTTACAAGTACATGCATCAATTTGTACCATACTTTGGCATAATTAGTTTTCATCATGATTATATTTGCATTTAAAAATACTCTGAGATTGGAAACAGAGTGGGGGAAAAGTAGTTTTACCCTCACACAAATGGCTTACAAGATTTTTCAATTTTTCATGGTAAGTTTGTATGTTGGCTAACTCTTTTTATGATAGTGCTTTAATATTCTTAAATTTAATGTGAAAGTTATATATAAACATGTTTTGCTAAATCATGTTTTATATTTGCTAATCCTAACACAAAGGATTGGACCTTCCATGATCCCATTATTGGATAACTTATAGGAAATGGAAATATTTAAGTGTACATGGTTATTTGAATAGATTGAAGGTTTTAATGGGCATATAAAATTCTATTTTATGTTGAACTAGGACTTAGCAAAAAATACTATTAAGGAAAACTCAAGCTCTTCTAAAGTGTTCATCTCAAAGTTAACCTTGAAGCAGAGAGCATTGCTTTTCAGATGCTAATTGATTTTAAATTTATGGAAGAGTTAGGGGACTGGGTTGTGAAGTATATGGAAATGATACAGGTAATGTGCATCACCAAACTAAATCACCTCTTGTGTTGAAACTTTAAAAAAATATGCAAACCATGCAGACTCAAATGAATTTTCTTGCATCTAAAGTTAATGCACAAGCTTCAGTCACTCCCCATGAATTAGTATCTTGGTTTGATATTTTTTCGGACTTAAATTCTAGCCATTAGACTACAGCAATAAATTAGTAGCGGCTATGTGCATGTGTTAATAATCTCCCACACAAACCCCCTGAAATGTTAGGGTGCAAGTATGCTGAGTTCCTCATACAAGTTGCCTACCCTGTGTTTTTTAAATACTTGAAGCTATCAGCCAAATGATTAAATCATAACCTAATACACAAATATAGAGCACCGACTCATAGGAAGGTTCAACGCATGTACACCCCATGATCAATCTAAGAGCCATGATTTAGCTCTATTTAGGGATGACTCTCATGAATATTCAGGACATGATACACCCTATGATCATTATATAAGCCTTGATTCACCCAAGTCTAACGATGCTCTCTCAATCTTTAATGTTCTAACCAGGGCTACAATAGATATATGCAAATTACAATTTTATATTTGTAGGATAATTAGCACTAACCTTGATTTCGAAATTGATTGTTGGGAATAGCCTATATTGGTACTGATGCTAGGTCACTACTAGAGTCACCTTAACGTTTCCACATCCTAGACCCGAGATCCACTGATGATGGTTGGGTAGCCGTGAGAGGGGAGGAGAAAATATGAGATTTCTGTGCCAATCAGTCATCAGGCTAACTGCCCAAAGGCTCCTTATATAGGTTAGAGGGGCAGTCAGGGTTGTCGTCCTAGGCGGCATTAGTGGTCATCAGGCCTAATTTAGGCCCAGCCAACAGCTCCCACTAGGCAATGTAGGCCGCAAAACGCATGCTCTCTATGTATCACAACTCTTCATGCTTCATACCAAGCATGGGATATGTTCAACTATAAATTATGATATTTTTGTACCCTTTGATTGTCTAATAATTGCTTAAAATAAATTGGTTACTAGATTTTGAATAATATTTTTATTTATTTTGTAGGAATTGAAAAATTTGTAAAAAATAAGCAACTAACTCGAGAATCCGATCAAATTAGACAAGTAAAAAGGAAGATAAGAACCGAGCCCAATTCGGCCTAGGTGCAAGCCCATAGACCAGCTTTTTCTCTCTTCTTTTCCTGCGCTGGGCCCGGCCCAGACGTCCCCTGACCCGACCTTTTTCCCTTCCTTTTCTCTCTAGTGGACTGGCCTCCCCTTTCCTTTCTCTCCTTTGGGCCATAGGCCATTATTTAGTGTTCCCTAGTGCGGACTAAGCCCATTCACCCAAAGCCTCCTTCCCAACCCCTTTTCATTTAACCCACGCAAGCCTAGAGCATGTGATGCCAGCTTCTTCTTCCCCTGCCTATTCTTCTCCTTTGACGATTCTGCCCAGGAAGCTGAAGAAGACAGGGCAGCCATGCTCTTTCTTTTCTCTCCCCCTCAACTCTATGTCTTCTTCTTCATTCTCAACCGTTTCTTTTTCTCTCTCCTCCTTCATTATCCATCATCATCACCGTTGTAAATCCAGCGGTTTTAGGGTGTGAATGGAGGAAATTACTTGGGGGCAACGAACCTATTTTTTAATGGCTTTAATGGAGTTCGAGGGCAGCAATTTTCTGGAGGGGGTCTCAATCCTCATTTTCTTTTACCTTTTTCCAGATTATAATTCAATGTCTAGTTGAGAGGAGTTTAGTTCCCTTTGTTTTATTTTTGGTTCTGCTTCAGATATGTGTTTTTTATTGTAACTGGTGTGACTCCTTGTACTCTCGGTTATTTGCCCAGTGTGGATTCAGTCTTAGTGAATTCGCAATTGTGGTTTTATGCTCCTCTGCTGCTCTCCTTCATTGGGTTCAGATTAATCAAAAACGTTTCCAATTCTTGGTTTTTAGTCTGGATCTTTAATTCCTTTTGCTTAATCTGTTTGATTTGTTAACTAAATGGTTCTTATGATTATCCAAATTGTGCTTCAGTTAATCTATGTCAAATTCACTTAATTTACCCAGAACTGTAGGCTGTTGGAAAAGAATTGGTGTAAACTTCATTCCGATCATAATCCTGCAGTTTAGTAAGTAGAATATTTCGATTCAGAATCTCATTAGTTAGTCATCAACATTAATTTGGTCCAGAACTTTGGCAATCTAATTTCACAATCTCATCCATGAGGATCGATACCCATAAGTGCTACAACGTTAAACCGTGTGCTTGCTGAAAATTATAATAGGACATGCAACCAAAAATAATAAGTAGTGTTATACTAAGTTGACATCTAACTAACATAACACTTTCACGAAATACGATACCCCAAATTATCCCAAACATCACCAGTGGCATTTCTAATCCCTTATACCATGATATATCATATTATTATATACTCAATATAATCGCCCGGTCTGATATGGTGATAATGGATAGATTTTTCCTTAAATACTCATGATATTACATGTCTGCTTAATTGCTTTCCTAACATGTTCTCGTTGAACTGTATACATTGTGGCCCTTGAGAGACATAATAAAGTAGCAACATCAAGCTTCGACTTTATACCATAGCTTTAAGTCAAAGGGTCATTGTCTATATAGTCACACATTGACAAAAGATAGGGAGATCAGTTGTCACTTTATG
Source organism: Carnegiea gigantea (assembly GCA_029747015.1). Classification (NCBI taxonomy): domain Eukaryota; kingdom Viridiplantae; phylum Streptophyta; class Magnoliopsida; order Caryophyllales; family Cactaceae; genus Carnegiea; species Carnegiea gigantea. Next base: position 46,577 of record JAKOGI010001834.1, on the reverse strand, counting down.
TATGGGTCGCCTTTTTAAGCACACACAGCATGAGATGTATGTCATAACATAACTCCCACTTAACTGGGCTCATCACGCTATATGCCGGGTGAATCATTAGTCTAGATTTTCATCCAAAAATTTAACCTAAGTCATTAGATTAACATACTAAATGTTAATCTTGACACTCAAGAATTAGCTTTTAAGGCTTCAATATGAAATCATATCTCATATTCGACTCCCTTGAGTCTCATCTTATACTTACTAAGGCGTCAATATCTTATCTTATTCATGCACTTCCATTATGAGTAATCAATATTACACACATAGTGCCAATATGCTTCGGTCTCATCCTGTCCACTACTCAAGCGTCCGGACGATTGCCTATGTGACTATGCTAATCAGAAGCATGTGACATTTTAATACGCCTAAGTGTAACAATGAGCATTTTGCTCATTACAAAAGAGCCTTATCCATCACATGGTAGGATACATTTGAAAACTGAACCTTGCCAATTCCTAGACTCAATATATGAGTTTTGAGCGTATCATTAGGAATAGGTTTAGTCAAACTGGATATAATCACCTTCTTAGAGTACATATACTTTATGGCAATGGCTTTTGTCTTATGGTAACAAGCAACACTATATGCCTCCATAGTTGACTGCTTTGTGCAATTTTGCTTCTTACAGTACCATTACATGGTTCCCCCACTCAGGGTACAGCATATCCTGAGGTTACCTCAGACTTATCTTGGCCACCACCTCAATCGGTATCTGAGTATCCTCTGAACTTGAGGTCCTCACCTTGATAGTAAGAGACAAAGTTAGCTATACCATGAAGGTAGTGCGTGATTCTCTTTACGGCTTGCTAATGAGCAAGTCTTGGTTTGCTCTGGTAATGATTTACGAGACCAACCGTGAAGCAAATATCAGGTCGTGCACATAACATGGCATACATTAAGTTTCATACAACACTAGCATAAGGGACATTGTTCATTGCCTTCTTTTCATTTTCTATTTTTGGGCAATGGTCGAGGCTCAAGGTTCAATCCTTCTCAAACTAGAGCGTCTATGGGATTGGAATAATGTATTCGAAATCGTCCTAAGACTTTCTTGATGTATGCTTCCTGGCTTGTCCCTAAAAGTTTTTGACGACAATTTCTAATTATTTTCATGCCTAGAACATACCTAACTTCACCCATATCCTTCATCTCAAAGACGGAGGATAGCAACTCCTTAGTGGCTTCGATTATCTCCCAGTTATTCTCAGCCAATAACATGTTATCAATGTACAGGGTGAGAAACATAATCCCCCTAGTTGATCTTTTGAGATACACATAATGGTCTTCTGAAACCATAGGTAACCCAAACGAAGGTATAGCTTCATGGAGTCTTAACTAACAAGATTTGGAAGATTGCTTAAGACCATATATGAACCTTTTATGATGACATACCTCGTCGTCTTGTCCATTTGATACAAAACCAATGGGTTGACCCCTATAAATCTCTTTCTTTGAAACAACTCTAAGCCCAAATGGGCAACTAGGGCTAAGAGTAGGTGAATAGAAGCAAATCTCACCATAGGAGAAAATCTCTTCATAGTCTATACCCTCAATTTAGGTAAAGCCTTTTGTCACTAGATAGGCCTTGAACTTATCGATCGAACCATCTGCCTGATGTTTTACCTTGAAAACCCACTTGTTCTCGATTGACATACGTTGGGATGGAAGATCAACAAGTTCACAGGCCTTATTTCTCGCCATTGAGCCCATCTCATCCCTCATGGCGTCTATCCACTCTCTGTGGTTTGTGGAGTCAATTGCCTCTTAATAAGAGGTAGGCTCCTCAACTTCTAATTCAGCACATAAGAATATTTCCTCTTCAATTTGGAAATATAGTCGAGGAATTCTTCCACCCTCACTCCTTCGGATCCTGGGATCTTCATTATTTGTCTTCCTAGGTGAGACATCCCTCCCCCTTTCTCTAAGAGGTGTGCGACCCTGAGCATGTGAGGAATCACTCCCACTATCTCTTTAGGGCATGAGATCCTAGACATGTGGACTAACTACAAGTTCGGGAACAGGAGATTGAGGATGGATCTCATTCATAAGTTAAATCTCCTCATGTATTGGAGATTGAGGACGAATCTCATTCTCCTAAGTAGACAAGTCTCCCCCATTCCTTGGATAGGGAGGCATACCATTTTTGTTGACTTGTTTAGAGTTCAAACTCTCCTCCTCACCGAAAGATTGTTGAATGTATTGCTATAACTCAAATAATTCAACATCCTTTTTGATTTCGCCAATGGTTGAGAACTCATCCTCGAGAAAATCGACATTACATGAATCTATTTTTGTCATGCCATCATTAGGGTGTCCTTTGTACATCACATATCCTTTAGATTATGTGGGATATCTAATGAACACTATTTTTATGGCCCATGGATCAAGTTTTCCATGTTCGTGGTTTAGGTTATGCACATAGCCAGTCGAACCTCATAGATGTAAATGGTCCAATGATAACTTTTTACTAAACCATAACTCATATGGTGGGGTAGGTATACTCTGGCTTGGAACACAGTTAAGGATATAGGTTGTCGTAAGCAACCCCCAGAAACTCATTTGGAGGTTTGCATATGCTATCATTAACCTGACCATGTCAACTAATGTGCGATTGCTACGTTCCACAACACCGTTTTGTTGTGGGGTGTGTGGAATCATTAGCTGTCTTTGTATACCTTTTTCCTCACAGAATTTTTAGAACATATTAGAGACGTATTCATGACCTCGATTAGTTCAAAGGATTTTAACTTTTCATTCTAATTGAATCTCCTTCTCTGTTATGAATCATTTGAACATGTCAAGTGCCTTGTAGCAATGAGATAGTATGCATGCCCATATCGTGAATAATCATCGATGAGGGCAATAAAATAGATATCCCTATGACATGCTTTAACATTTATGGATTTGCAGATGTTTGAGTGGATTAAATCTAAAGGACTAGATGCTCTTGAAGTCTTACCAAAAGACTTTATTATTCCCTTGCCAGCTAGACATAACTCACACCTACGTAACTTGACCCTGGTGACCCGATCTAGAAGACATTCTTTGGCTAGCCTACTTATCCTATCTTTATCCACACGGCTAAGTCTAGCATGCCACTTAACAGATTCAGAATTAGAGTTAATGTTGCCTGGCCAAACAAATTATCAATTGGGGTGGAAGGAACATGGAAAGCTCCCCTTTATTTTGGCTCAGTACCAACCAAAGGAGGTCTTTACCTAACTTTTTAGCTTTGTTTTCCATTTTTTCTCATCTTAAGCTCACAAGAAGGGTAAATTATCAATTCATTTATAGGTTTGGGTTATTAAAATCCCAATTCTTGGCCAAATAATAGATAGCAATCTCCAGTTCAATCAATGACATCCACAAATAAAACAGATGAAAAGATGACACTTACAATTATTTTCAAAGCTAGCACGTCAATTTGAGATGACTATTACATTCCTTTCCCCTTACAAATGTTTTATGCTTGAAACATTAAATTCTTTAGTATGGTAGAATGTAAAATTCGTATGCACATAGTACAACCATACAAAACTACACAAGATGGACAAAATATTTCAAACCTCACGGTGGCACTAGATAAGATAAATAATTCAAAATAGAAAATGAAGCTTATCATATATGGTCTCCTCTTTGCCAATTCCGTTAAGCATCTATTCACTTTGTTAAAAGTAGTTGATGGAAAATCACATAGAAGATGTACAAATGAGTTTGCATGAATAATCATATTAAACTTATGCTTAATAGCATCAACTTTCAAATTTATATCTAACCAACACTAGCACTATAACTACATCATAAAGAATCGACATTTTAGCACTAAAATGACAAGAATAAGAAGCAGCTTTAACCAACATCATAGGTATATGGCATGCAAATTACTAGGGATAATAAATAGAGTTATGAAGTACCAAGCAAAGTAATAACATAGGAAAAGTGCCTAATAGGAGTGCAGGCTGATGGACAGAGAAGGTTCAGTGCATCTCTTGTACAAGTTGCTTTGGAGGAGATAGTGACATTGTCCTAGGTGGAGGTTGGATTGGTATGACATAAGGTTATTATATTTGACAATGCATTTATAGCATGGTGTTGCATAATTATATTTAGTTTTGATGATAACAAATCCAAGTGTAACATATTTGTCTAAGTAATGTTGTTCCAAACAAGCTCTCCAAACAGGGCCTACACTGTTGTTTGTAATATTCGTATTAACCTGGATGCTAAATGTTGAGAACAAGTCTTAAGAACAGGTTCCAAGCTTCAGTGGTACAAGATCAGCAAACAACAAATCTCGCCAAACAGTTGGCTAAGTCTTAAGGAACAAGTTCTTACATTCAGCTATACAAGATCACCCGAGGAATCAAGGTGACCAAGGTGTTTGGAGCAGCATATTTATTCTTGACAAGATGACTGATTCTTACAACAAGAAGTCTTGGTTTGGTTTAGTTTTTATCTTTTAGACTCTTGTTAATATGCCAATCTTGAAAGTCTCAATTTAACACTTCTTAAAACGGTTTTTGACATTTGCTTTGGAACACCAATTTCCAAACAACTCTGCAAACAGGGTGCCTAAGGTGTTCCTGAAACTGCAGCAGCCTCGACTGACTGTTTTACCAGTAAATTTCCTTTGGTTGGGTGCCAGCTCTAAAGGATCTTTTTATGAAATCCTAGGCTAACTAATTAAGTTCTAAAAAGGATTATTTTTGATTTGAAAAAGATTGCAAAACCGTTTTTGCTAAGGATCTCTTTTCAAAATTCTTATCCCTTATTTTTAGGCCGTGATTGATTTCAAATTTGGAACCGAAATCTTTATCCTTTTTTTTTTTGGGGCTAAATCTGCACAGCTATATTTAGTGGGTAATTAGTTTTTATCCCTTGAAAAATCAAATTCCCTTATTTTAGTAAAATCTTATCTTCTCTAGCCGTTGGGAATCTTATTTGAAGAAACTCCCTAAGCTGCTAATATTAGAAGATTTTGTTATCCTTTTTGAAAGTATTAGCCGTTGGGTTTGTGTGTTTAAATAATGAAATCTTCTCTCCCATTTAGATATCCGGTTTTTACACAAGAAGTAAGAGATTTCCAAAAGCTGCATTTCAAAGAGAAAAACCGTGACAGGCTTGTGCTTAACTGAGCTTTCAATATATTGGCATAATAGGACTTCATTGTATCTTACATCTGCTTGAGTCAGAAGCACCCCCAGTAAGGTGTTTTGTACCCCTGTTCTCAGATCAGAAAGTGAGTGAGTGTATCCATAGTTGAGTGGACTTTGGACGTGTCCAATATAGTGTGATTGGACGTGGTGTAACCTGTCTTAGGGAAGAAGGTTACGTGGGTTACAAGTTGTAACAAGGAGTGTTACTTTTGTAACGTGTTCAGCCCGTTAGTGAAGTGGTTAAATCCTACACGAGGTAGGTCGTGGTTTTTCACACCTCAGTTGGGCTAGAGGTGTTTTCCACGTAAAAATTGTGTGTGCTTTATTTCCGCATTTATTACTTTGAATTTCGCTACTGAACCAATTGGGAACAACCGCTGCAAACAAGGCTTAAGGTTGTTTGTGATTTACGAACAGTCTCTGCAATCAAGCGGCTGTTTGTCAGTTATTTGGCGAAAATCGGCCACCACAATTCACCCCTCTCTTGTGGTTGTGTACTCTTGGAATTCAACAAGTGGTATCAGAGCAGGTTCTCTTTCAAAAGGCTAACACCTTGAGAGATCCGTGAAGATGAGTGCACCACAAGGGATACTTGAGGGTCAATCCATTACTCGACCTCCTTACTTCAATGGCCAACACTATAGTTGGTGGAAAAACAGGATGGAGAACTACATACAAGCAGAGGATTACGAGTTATGGATGCTCATCAAGAACGGGCCCCTTGTTCCCACGAAAGTGCTTGAAGATGGAAAGAAGGTTCCCAAGGAACCCGTAGAGTTTGATGCTGAGGATTACAAGAAGATGGAAAAGAATGCCAAGGCCAAGAAACTATTATACTTTGGCCTAGGACCCGATGAATATACTCGCATTTCAGAATGTGAGTCAGCTCAGGAAATATGGAATGCCTTGCAAGTAGCTCATGAAGGAACAAGTCAAGTTAAACAATCACGCATTGAGCTACTCATGAGGCAATATGAGCTGTTTGACATGGGTGATCGTGAGAATGTGATGGACATGTATACTCGCTTTACTCACATAACAAACGAATTAAAATCTCCGGGAAAATCCTTCACCACTGAAGAGTTGGTAAGGAAAATCCTAAGGATTTTGCCTCGTTCATGGGAAGCCAAGGTGACAGCCATTCAGGAGGCCAAAGACATGAACAAGATCACCCTAGATGAGCTGATCGGAAATCTTCAAACGTATGAACTGAGAAAAAACTCTCAACAGAAGGAGGAGGCTAAGAAAGACCGAGGGCTTGCTTTAAAAGCCTTGGAAGATGATGATTCAGATCTTAAAGAAGAAGAGATGGCAATGATGACTCGGAAATTCAAGAAGTTCTTCAAGAAAGTAAAAGAGAACAATAAAAGGGAGGACTTCAGCAAAGGCAGAAACACCCCCCGAGAACAGTTCTCTGGGTGTTTCAAGTGTGGCAAATCTGATCATATTGTGAAAATTGTCCACTACTTCGAGAAGAGCAAGAGCACGAACACCCTAGGAAATAAGGCAGGAAACAAGGTGTAAACAGTTCGGGAAAACGATTCTCGAAAGCAATGCTTGCTGCTTGGGGTGATTCTTCTGAGGATGAAGAAACTGAAACTGAAGAAGGTGCTGTAGCTTTCATAGTGCAAAGTGATACAGATTCAGATAACGAGTCAACAAACAGCCTAACTGATCTCAAGAACAAGGTACGTGGTCTCAATAAAGCAACTCTAGAAGAACTTCTGTACAATTTAATGGATACCTGTGCTGATTTGACAAAGGAAGTTCGTGATTTAGAGCTTGAAAATGAGACCCTTAAAAATGAAAAACTGGGCTTATATGAAAATATTAACATGCTCAAGGAAAATCTCTTTATAAAAGAGGGAGATTATTCTCGAGTGGAGGAAAAACTCCTTGAGGTGGAAGGAATGGTTGAGTCTTTGCTCGAGGAGAACAAGAGCTTGCATGCTAATATAGAAAAACTGGAAACCGAGCTTGTCACAACCAAGCGTTGGAACAAGTCCTCAAGAGCGTTGGAGTGGCTAAACACTCATCACAGCCAAAACAAAAGAGGACTAGGATTTAAGCCCAAACAAACCGTTTACCCTGCAAACAGAAAGTATGTTGGATTACCTGAAAACATTGTTTGCTTTCACTGTGGTAAAACGGGTCACTATCGATACACTTGTCCTTCAAGAAGGTATGCTATTAAACAAAATGAAGGTTATGTAAAACAAGTCTGGATTAGGAAAGATGAGCTTTACCTATCTAAAAGAATGAGACCCAAGTGGATCTGGGTTCCCAAAACTAACCCTTGATTTGTTTTGCAGGCTGAAGTGAGAGAAAACAACCCAGCAAACAACCCAGCAAACAGGCTAAGGTACAACCTGGCAAACAGCCCAGAGAACAACCTTGAAAACAGGCAGCTGTGGTATGTTGATAGTGAGTGTTCGAGGCATATGACTGGTAAAAAATCCAATTTTCTCTCACTTACAGCTTCGGATGGTGGGAGTGTGGCATTTGGAAACGGCAAGTCTGCGATAATTGTCGGTATAGGTAAGATTGGTGAGTCCCACTCCCACTTGATTGAAAATGTATACTTAGTTGATGGTTTGAAGCATAATTTACTTAGTGTGTCCCAACTGTGTGATAAAAACAACCTAGTAGTGTTCTCATCAACACGTTGCTTGGTTGTAAACTCAAACACAGGAGATGTCGTATTAAGGGGGAAGCGACACAAAAATGTTTACAAAGTATGTATTTCCACACTTCCCCAAAACAATCTGACTTGTTTGAGTGCCTTGAATGATGATATAATGTTCTGGCACAAGAGACTAGGTCATGCAAGTCTATCTCTTCTGAACAAACTTGTTTCTAAAGACCTAGTTGTTGGACTACCTTCCATCAAATTTAATGATGACAAGGTATGTGAAGCTTGTGCAAAAGGCAAACAAGTCAGATCTTCTTTTAAATCGAAAAAGTGTGTAAGCACTACCCGACCTCTAGAATTATTATACATTGATCTGTGTGGTCCTATGAGGATAGCAAGTAGAGGTGGGAAGAGGTATGTGCTTGTTGTAGTGGATGATTACTCTCGATTTACTTGGACCTTGTTTTTGGCATCCAAGGATGAAACCTTTGAGAATTTTATTGCCTTTCTCAAAAAGGTTGAAAAGAGAGTAGGACACTCTTTAATTAGCTTGAGATCTGATCATCGTACTGAATTTGAAAACACAAGTTTTATTAACTATTGTAATGAACATGGTGTTGATCATAACTTCTCAGCTCCAAGAACACCCCAACAAAATGGGGTAGTTGAGCGCAAAAATCGCACCCTAGATGACATGACTAGAACAATGCTTATTGCTAGTGGTCTTCCTAGAAATTTCTGGGCAGAAGCATTGAACATCTCATGTTACATTATAAATAGATGCATGATTAGACCTATTTTGAACAAAACTCCTTATGAACTTTTCAAAGGTAGAAAACCCAACATTACGCACCTAAGAACATTTGGTTGTAGGTGTTTTGTGCATAATAATGGGAAGGATGCCTTAGGAAAGTTTGATCCTAGGAGTGATGAGGCAATATTTCTTGGTTACTCTTCTCACAGTAAGGCTTACAAAGTGTTTAACAAAAGAACCTTAAGTGTTGAGGAAAGTGTGCATGTGCTTTTTGATGAATCTAACTCGTTGAGTGAGAATGATGCACAGGAGGAAGAATTTGAATTAGGTCTTGTTCGAAAAGAAGTGTTGCTCCAAGATAGACAAGGTAAGAACACCATGGAGAAAACAACTCCTGAAGGTGTTTCTCAGAACGACAGGCAAGGTGAGAACCAAACAGGGGGAAACACCGTTGAACCCTGTTTGGGACAACACCAGTCAGGTTCCTCAGGAACAGGCTCGGGCACTGATTGTGAGCCTGAGTCTCCAAGTGTTCTAGTTAGAGTAAGCATGTGCCTGTGGGTCCACTTACTCTACGGCCACGGAAGCACCAACGTTCGCACCCTCTTGAGCAAATTTTGTCTGATATTAATACTGGAGTGCAAACTAGGTCAAAGCTTAAGAATTTTTGTGCATTCTATGCGTTTCTCTCTAACATTGAGCCAAAGAATGTGAATGAAGCTCTTACAGATTCAGATTGGATCACAGCAATGCAAGAAGAACTTCATTAATTTGAAAGGAACAAAGTATGCCACCTTGTACCTCGACCTGCAGATAGAACAATCATTGGAACCAAGTGGGTGTTCCGAAACAAACTTGATGAGTCAGGAACAGTCACCAGGAACAAGGCACGGCTAGTGGTTCAAGGGTACAATCAGGAAGAAGGGATTGATTACGAAGAAACCTTTGCACCAGTTGCTAGAATTGAGGCTATTCGTATCCTAATAGCCTTTGCAGCCCATATGGAAATCAAGCTATATCAAATGGATGTGAAAAGTGCATTTCTAAATGGATACCTTAAGGAAGAGGTGTATGTCAAACAAGCCCCTTGGTTTCGAAAACAATGAATTTCCTGATCATGTTTTTCAACTTGACAAAGCTCTTTATGGTCTAAAACAAGCTCCTAGAGCTTGGTATGAACGCTTGTCAAGCTTTTTACTTGAAAATGATTTTAAAAGAGGCAAGGTAGACAATACCTTGTTTCTAAAATCTAAGGGGGAATATTTGTTGGTTGTCTAAGTATATGTTGATGATATTATATTTGGTGCAACTCATCATGATCTATGCAATGATTTTTCAAAAATGATGAGGAGTGAGTTCGAAATGAGCATGATGGGTGAGCTTAACTTTTTCTTAGGCTTACAAATCAAGCGAACTTCAAACGGCACCATGATCCATCAACAAAAGTATATCAAGGAACTACTTAAGCGTTTTGGAATGGAGTCGGCCAAGCCCATAGATACTCCCATTTCTCCTTCAACCAAGTTGGTAATGGATGATAGGAGCCCCTCAGTTAAGGAGAAACTCTATAGAGGCATGATAGGGTCACTCTTATACCTCACCGCTAGTAGACCTGACATTGTTTTCAGTGTTAGTTTATGTGCCCGTTTTCAGTCTTGCCCTAAAGAGACTCATCTTAAGGATGTTAAACAGATACTAAGATATTTAAAGTATACACCTGATTTAGCTCTATGGTATCCTAGAGGTTGCAATTTTGATCTTGTTGGATATGCTGATGCTGACTATGCAGGATTCTTGGTTGATAGGAAAAGCACCTCAGGTATGGCTCATTTCCTTGGACCTTGTTTGGTATCTTGGGCAACCAAGAAACAACATTCAGTTGCCATGTCCACAGCAGAAGCTGAATATGTTGCAGCTGCTTCATGTTGTGCTCAATTGCTGTGGATAAGACAACAACTCAAGGACTTTTGTGTTGACACTGGATGCATTCCTATCTTTTGTGATAACACTAGTGCAATTAACATTGCCAAAAATCCGTGTCAACATAAAAGAACAAAACATATTGACATTCGACATCATTTCTTGAGAGATAATGTTGAAAAGGGTTTGATTTCAATGAATTTTTGTACCACAGAAAATCAAATTGCTGATATATTCACTAAGGCACTAGGTAGAGATCAATTTGAGAGAAATAGACTTGAACTAGGTTTGGTGAAAACAACCTAAGAAACCTGTTCTCTCCCCCTGTTCGCAACTCTTATATGCTGCGGATGCAATTTGTCCATAGCAATGTTTGCAGTCGAATCTTGTGCTATTTGAATATATATATAGATTGCAGAATGCGGATGCGTGTTAAAGGCCAACATGATTGGGCATGTTACTCTTATTACCGATGATTCGTATTCAAGAACAAGCAGCAAGAACAGGTATGTTCCTTGATTGTCAAATATGTGTAGCTAGTGTTTAAATGTTTTAAATTACACGCCTTCCCGAGGATAGAGTGGCGGCTACTTATGGTAAACACCCGTTGTAATGGGAAGATCTTTAAAAGATCTTGCCGTCTTCTCACCCTTTAAATTTGCCAATCTTTACCTCTCTCTTATATCTTTTCTCTTTTCTCTCGAGTACCCGGCAAATCTCCTTCTCTCAAACCCTAACCCTTCTCAAATTCTTGCTCAAATGGCTTCAATCGAAGGCTCTGGAAGTTCTGCTTCTTCAATCAGGGGAAGGAAGCCATTTGAATCAGCCTCAGGAACAAGTCCTGACCTTGTTGTCTTCACACCGTTTTTAATGGCGATTCTAGAAGGTAAACCTTCTAGTCCTCCTCGCCCAATTAGCTTCAAACCCTTCCGGTTTTTGAAGAGTGTCGGACTAAAATCAGTAGGCTTGCATTTGAAAGACATTCCCTACAATTTTGGTTGGGAATTGGTGGTATTTGAGGGATCAACTGTTTACCCCCCTTCTGAAAAGAACTCTGCCCAAGTTAGGAAATCTGGTGAAAATCTTGGGTCTAAAGATGAAGTCTTTAAGTCCCCTGTCGACTTCTCTGAGTTTGTTGAGCCCTGTTCTTTTGGGCTGTTCCCTGAAAAGGAAACAGTTGCTGAAACAGGGTCAGAATCCCTCAATTTTATGTGTAAGGAGGACCTAAGGGATGATCTGAGGGGAAGTTCTGAGGAGAGATCCTTGGAAACAGGGGGAAGCCATGGTGGAAACATTTCCCCTGCTGAGCCTGAGTTAACCACTCTGGTCTTCCAAACCGGAGAGAAAAGAAAAAGGGTTAAGATGGTGGCTAGGCGTAGCAGAACGCCTAGATCAAGGCCACAAACAAGGCCTCAACTCTCAAAAGCCTCAGCCCCTCTCCTCCAAAATCTGCTAAGCCCACGTGCAAATCTGCAAGAATTGCCTTCTACTCCACTCCGAGAACCACAAAATCTTCCACTCCAGTCATTGAGGAAATTTCTTCCTCTTCTTCTTCTGCGGGATTCTCGGATTCTGATTCTGAGAACACCCCCTTTAAACAGGGGACCCTGGTGTTCTCCGAGTCCTCCGAAGAACAAGCTCCTCCGAAGAAAACCACTCTCCCTGCCATTAAGTCTTCTCCACCAACAGCCCCTCCCAAGAGAAAGACCTTCACCCCTTCTCTCTCCAAATCAGCTACACCTAAGACTACCTCTTCTGCTCCTCCCCTCAAAAGAGCGAAAAAGACCCCTACCTCCCCTTCTTCTACCAAGGTTGCGCATCTGCTCAAGCGCAACATAGTGAGGGGGAAGATAGTGAAAGTTCCCTTTTTCCAGGAACATGGGTTAGAGGTGTTCCTGCAGAAACTGAGAGCCCAGCAGTGGTTGGATCTCTTTGCAAACACCGAGTTGGGGTGTTCTGGACTAGAGTTGGCTGAATTCTATGCCAACTGTGCTGTCACCGAAGGAGCGGTGACAAGCACCATTGGTGATAAAGAAGTACAATTTGATGCCCGCTCTCTGGGTGACATTTTGGGTGTCCCCTCACATGGTTTTGATGTGTATATGAGGGAGGATAAGTCTGTCTTAGGGATAGCCAGGCTGCTCGAGCTTTCACAGCGGTTAAGTCAAAACCAGGGTCTGCAAACACCCACCTCTGTGAAGAAGGGTGACATGACCCCCCTGCATCCATTGCTCTTCATGTTCGTTATTAGGAACATAATTTCAAGAGGTCAGGGTCGCAATCAGGCTGATGCCCTAGATCAGTGCCTGGTGGATCTATTGGACAGGGAGGAACCCATTAACCTTCCTGCCCTTATGATTCGCCGTATTGCGCGTATTGCAAACACTACTCGGGCACATGATCTTGGATATGGCCTTCTGCTAACGAAGGTCTTTGAGCATTTTGGGATAGAGCTCACAAAGAAGGTGGCTGCCCAAATCATTGATGAGATAGGGACTGACACCCTTATGGGGTGTGGCTATGCTTTGGCCGAGGGCTCTGCCTCCAAATAGGGCACCAGACCACCTCGCCCTGTTCCTGGCCGTTCCTCAGGGAAACTTGAGGATGTTCTTCAAGATAATTCCCGGCTCAAGGAAGAGCTCTCTGTTGTCAAAGCTGCCTTAGATGAAGCCTCTCTGCCAAACGCCATGAAGACCTCCTGGCCCTTCTCTCTTCTCTTGCTCTCAAAATCCCTTCTTTACAGTCACCATCACCCACAGCTCCCTAATTCTGTCGGATGTTTCCTCATGTTTTCTTCCCTCTCCCTTTATGTTTTTGTTTGGTATTGTATATCTCTGGGTTGTTAATGAAATCTCTTGTTGTTGCCAACACCATGTGATTGCCCGTTGTTTATGCTTTTTAATGATGCCAAAAGGGGGAAGATGTCTGACCACATGACTTCTATATGACTTGCTATATGACTTCCATATATGATGTCTGACCATATGACTTTCATATGACTTGCTATATGACTTCCATATAACTTGCTCTATGAGCTAGCACCTAGTGTGGATCCCTATCAGCATTCTTTAAAGTTTTAAAGTTTTTTTTAATTTTTGTCAATATGGTCACTTGGTTTGTCATCATCAAAAAGGGGGAATTTGTTGCATAATTATATTTAGTTTTGATGATAACAAATCCAAGTGTAACATATTTGTCTAAGTAATGTTGTTCCAAACAAGCTCTCCAAACAGTGTCTACACTGTTGTTTGTAATATTCGTATTAACCTGGATGCTAAATGTTGAGAACAAGTCTTAGGAACAGGTTCCAAGCTTCAGTGATACAAGATCAGCAAACAACAAATCTCGCCAAACAGTTGGCTAAGTCTTAAGGAACAAGTTCTTACATTCAGCTATACAAGATCACCCGAGGAATCAAGGTGACCAAGGTGTTTGGAGCAGCATATTTATTCTTGACAAGATGACTGATTCTTACAACAAGAAGTCTTGGTTTGGTTTAGTTTTTATCTTTTAGACTCTTGTTAATATGCCAATCTTGAAAGTCTCAATTTAACACTTCTTAAAACGGTTTTTGACATTTGCTTTGGAACACCAATTTCCAAACAGCACTGCAAACAGAGTGCCTAAGGTGTTCCTGAAATTACAGCAGCCTCGACTGACTGTTTTACCAGTAAATTTCCTTTGGTTGGGTGCCAACTCTAAAGGATCTTTTTATGAAATCCTAGGCTAACTAATTAAGTTCTAAAAAGGATTATTTTTGATTTGAAAAAGATTGCAAAACCGTTTTTGCTAAGGATCTCTTTTCAAAATTCTTATCCCTTATTTTTAGGCCGTGATTGATTTCAAATTTGGAACCGAAATCTTTATCCTTTTTTTTTTGGGCTAAATCTGCACAGCTATATTTAGTGGGTAATTAGTTTTTATCCCTTGAAAAATCAAATTCCCTTATTTTAGTAAAATCTTATCTTCTCTAGCCGTTGGGAATCTTATTTGAAGAAACTCCCTAAGCTGCTAATATTAGAAGATTTTGTTATCCTTTTTGAAAGTATTAGCCGTTGGGTTTGTGTGTTTAAATAATGAAATCTTCTCTCCCATTTAGATATCCGGTTTTTACACAAGAAGTAAGAGATTTCCAAAAGCTGCATTTCAAAGAGAAAAACCGTGACAGGCTTGTGCTTAACTGAGCTTTCAATATATTGGCATAATAGGACTTCATTGTACCTTACATCTGCTTAAGTCAGAAGCACCCCCAGTAAGGTGTTTTGTACCCCTGTTCTCAGATCAGAAAGTGAGTGAGTGTGTCCATAGTCGAGTGGACTTTGGACATGTCCAATATAGTGTGATTGGACGTGGTGTAACCTGTCTTAGGGAAGAAGGTTACGTGGGTTACAAGTTGTAACAATGAGTGTTACTTTTGTAACGTGTTCAGCCCGTTAGTGAAGTGGTTAAATCCTACACGAGGTAGGTTGTGGTTTTTCACACCTCAGTTGGGCCAGAGGTGTTTTCCACGTAAAAATTGTGTGTGCTTTATTTCTGCATTTATTACTTTGAATTTCGCTACTGAACTAATTGGGAACAACCGCTGCAAACAAGGCTTAAGGTTGTTTGTGATTTACGTACAGTCTCTGCAATCAAGTGCTACGGCTGTTTGTCAGTTATTTGGCAAAAATCGGCCACCACAATTCACCCTCCTCTTGTGGTTGTGTACTCTTGGAATTTAACACATGACCACTAATTTAACAACCCCAAATAGACCATTTCATGTGGGGATTGCTATTGAAGAGGCTTCTTGTTCTTATGGGTTATAGAATACAACACGACAAGCAGCAACGGAGTTGGTAAAGCGATTGCTTAGGCCTTTTAGGTTGATGCCTAATGGTACTCTTACGAATGTAATTAGGGAAACAACATTTCTCCAGCTAGAGTGCTTAGCTTAAAGATCAACAAGCAAACAAGGTGATACAATAGCTTAGCTAATTGAGAGTTCTACCATAGGGTCTCCATATGGTACTTATCATCACTAACTCACGGAAACATACAAGCTCATATATATGAGGCCCTTTGTACTGCCATTACAATATCACGAATACACATTATAGTATAACCAATCCACACCAGATCTTGCACTTCGATTAATCACACTAACAACCATGTTTCACAGTCAGATGATTCAGTGATATAGTAAAGACTCCATATGACCACAAGCACACCTAGCACATCATCAAGTCACATGAGGTACATCAGCAATCACATATTCATGCATGTGTAGCTCTCTAAGATCACAAAATGTTAGCACATAAA
Source organism: Carnegiea gigantea (assembly GCA_029747015.1). Lineage (NCBI taxonomy): Eukaryota > Viridiplantae > Streptophyta > Magnoliopsida > Caryophyllales > Cactaceae > Carnegiea > Carnegiea gigantea. The sequence goes on along the minus strand of JAKOGI010001834.1, from coordinate 30,772 downwards.
ATTGTTGCATGACATATAATAAAAGGAATAATATCATAACACGAATTACCATAAGGCATATCAACTAACAAAAGCATAGCAATAAAGTTCCCCATGAAGATTATCATGTTATGCACTAGCATGGCACCGTTGGAAACCATAAAATACAAAGCTAAACACATGCAAATGCAAACTCCTATAATCATTTGATCTTGCATTAAATATATATGCATACAATGATAGAAACTATGCATGAGATAATAGAGGCAACGTAGTGAAAGGAACGAATTGACGAGAACAACGCGTATTGAGCCACATAAGTTAAATCATTCAGCTAATTTAGCCACATGCCTAACCAGACTTAAGCTAAACAAATACTAAGAAATTCATTTACTTTGCTTTCATTCATAAATCACAACAATGACTATGTCATAACAAATCTAGGTAATTATGTAAGCTCGTACGAGCTCTCTATTGCACATAACACTATATTTATGCTCTACAAAACACAAACTCATGGTATTATTACACAAGAACATATCTAGATGTGAATATATGAGTGTGAATCCTAGTTTACAACCTATGGTCAAAAGCATGCCTAAATAGTATATATGACACATGTGTCCCATCGGGTTTTGTGGGTACTTTAAGGACTTACAGTATGAAAGGTTTGCTCAATCACCCATCAGGAGTTCTAGCTTCCAGCTCGTGCATTAATTCTTAGGAATGCACTCGTAATGAATGGATCACCCACCCTAGTATGAGGTATACCCAATGAAACAATTCTAAAATCTACCAAGTTTGTTCACCCCTCTTCTTATTTGCCACATTAGGGTTCAATTACCAAAATATTACCTACCCCAAAACACGATTAGTGGCTCGTATGATAGACGGGATAGCGTATAGGTGACCTAGTACTAGTAGTAATCGCATGATGGAAAGCTAGAAATACATCTTATAAACAACATCGACCACACATAGAACAACAGGAACGTCATTCAAGTATAAATGACCATAGTACGGGATGATGGGGATAAAAATTATGCAATGGTCGACAGGAATACACCAACATTACCCAAATTAGCATGCATACATATGAATTTCTTTAAACAGTTTAGAATTCAAAGAAGGAAGGCACCATTTACTATGACATTTAAGTAAGGAAACCGATCTGTAATCACTTTCCTAGTAGTGCATCATTAACAAATCCAGTGATGTATATGACTCAGTATGTACACATACAAAACAACATCTGATTTTGCGTAGGAACATATAACATGAAATTAAATTATCACGAAATGAATGTAATCTTCAGATGCAAGAGTGTATCCTAATTAAATAATTAGAAAAGTCTTTAATATTTCCAAATCTTTAGATTTCGAAAATGGAAAATGGTTTAATGGTTTCCAGCCTTCTCTCTGCCAACCTTTGGGTAGAGCAACTTATGCATAATAGCAAGAAAGGGTTTAGAGCTAGGCATGTCTAACTGTCTGAGTTCAAAACTAACACACATTTAACTAAGTGTCAAAGGTGCACATATATAAAAAATTACTAGGGAAGCCAACACTCAGCTAACTCATGAGAGCACAAGTTGTCTAACTTATACTCTATCATTGTCAATCGATCAATTTAATCTTATCAGACAACAATCGATCACTCAAATAAGCTAATCCACCATCTTTACACTCAAAGATATGCCATGTGTCATATTGTCACATAAGAAGTACCTAGATGACCACATGGAATACAAGACTAAGACCATGACTTCAGGTCATAGGACCTTGATTGGTTAACATGTTTAATGAACTTACCCTAGGGGCCATAAATGTTAGTGATCTCCTTAATTTTGAAACAAAAATGGATAGATTTCTACCTAAAATTTACCACGGACTTAGGCTTATAGCCTTATGATAATGCTTATAAATAAATAAATAAAAGAACGAGGGTAACTAAGTATAAACTCGACTACTGCATGCCCAAGAAACCATCTCTATGGGCCACACACCCGAAGTACGTACACATGTGGTGAGCTTAAATAAAAAGAAAGAATAGAAGATATAATTCAATGGATTATACACCCGGGGCACTAGGTTTGTAATGCAAAACAATTCAACTCTAATAAGTAGAAGATGGCATCTAATCAGATGGTTGGCTAACTCGGCCATTTGTAGCAAAATCTAGACAACATATAATATATGAACTCAAATGTTAGAGGCACATGCGCACAAAGAACTTAGAACCAAGCACAATACGCTATTTGATTCCTAAATTGAGATAAACACACATAAAATCCTTTTATGACTCACTGACAAAGCATCCAATGGAAAACAAGTCATCCTATAGGACCCAATAATGGCCGCATGATTTTGAACAACCTAAGCAAAAAGCGAAAAAGAGAAGGGGTGAGCTAACACACACTCAGTAAAAGTAGCGTGCTCAAAAGTCTATGGTAAGGTGGAATGTAAAATTCATATAAACATAGTACAACCATACAAAACGACATAAGAAGAACAAAAGAATTCAAACCTCACCGCAACACTAGACGAGATAAATCTTTCAAAATAGAAAATAAAGTTTATGGTATCTAGTCTCCTCCTCACAAAATGCCTTTAAGTGTCTACTCACTTTATTAAAAGTGGCTGAGGGCAAATCACATATTCGATGGTGAAATGAGTTGGCATAGATAACTATATTGAACAACTTTTAAACACTAACTTTCAAATTTATATCTAAGTAATACCAGCACTGTAACCAGCACTGTTTGTTTACATATCAACATGAGCTAACATTTAAGGGATTTTCATCTATAACAATCAATTGTGCAACTATGGATAGGGAACTCAAATTAAAATTTCAGTTTAAAGCATGAAAAAGTTGAATCATTTTAGAATCAAGCCAGTCAACCTTGGTCCATATCAATAGATAGTAGTATGGCGTTAATTGCATCACATAGCATCACACCAGTAGCAAAAACATGCAAAATGACACACAAGCCCACAATGACATCAAAAAGGATCGAGATGTTAGCACTCTGAGAATAAGCAGTATCAGCCAATGACACATATAACAGGCTTGCATATAACTAGGGATGATACAGGGAATTATCAATTAGCAAGCAAAGTAATAGCCTAGGAAAGCACCTAATAGGGGTACAGGCTGTTGGGTAAAATAGCTTTAGTGCATCTCCTGTACACAAATTACTTTGGAGGAGATTATGAATTTTCTTGGGTAGGGTTTGGATTAGTATAAGGTCATTATATACAAATAACGCATTTATATATTGGCCACTAATTTGGCTACCCAAAATAGACTATTTTAGAGGGGGGTCACTATCAAAGAGGCTTCTAGATCTTATAGGTTATGGAATACAAGGTGACAAGTAGCATGGGGTTAGTAGCACAATTACTCATACCTCTTAGGCTAATGCATCATGTAATTCTCATGAATACAATTAGCAAAATAGAATATCCTTAGCCAGAATGATTAGTTAAAAGAATACCACGGTAATCACAATGGCTTAGCTTATTGAAAGTTCTACCATAGGGTCTCTACATGGGACTGTTTATCTCTAAGTCATAGAAACCTGGAAGTAGAATGACATACTCATAGACATTACTATAAGCCCTTAGGACCTCCATAAGGATATGACCAATATATAATAAGGCATAACCAATCCACACCAGATCAAGCGCTTTGATAAATCACATTAACATCTATGTTTCACAATTCGATGATGAATTGATGCAGTAAAAACTCCAATATGTCCACCAGCACACCTAATACATCATCAAGTTTAGAGTAAAGAATTCAACGATGATCTTGGTGCACTAGCATGCCATCTTTCCAACCATGAAATATACGGTGGTAAACACATGTGAATGCACTTACAATCACTAGATCCTATGCTAAATATATGTGTACACAACCACTTATTCCATAGGCTATACAACAGAAGCCATGTAATGCAAATAACAACTCGATGATGATATCATGCAATAAGCCACATAAGTTAAATCATTCAGCCAATTCAGCCACATGCATAATAGATTTAAGCTAAATAACAATGAAGAAATTCATTTGCTCAGCAATTCACTCACTAAATCCATCCATGACTATTTCATACCAAATCCAAGTAACCATATAAGCTCCTATGAGCTTTGCATTGCACATAATGATATATTTACACTCTATAACATACAGGCTCGTGACATTGTTACACATGAAGATATATAGGTGACCATATGTGAGCATAAACCCTAGGTTGCAACCTATGGTCAAAACTACGCCTATATGGTTTATCAGACACATCTGTCCCATTAGGGGTGGTGGGTACTTTAAGGATTCATACTAAGGAAGGGTGGTACAACCACCCATAAAGAGTTATGGCTTTTGAACTTTGCATCAATGCTTTAGGAATGTATTGCTAATGTATGGATCATCCGCCCTAGTAGGAGGTATATATAGTGCGACCATCCCAAAGTCTACCAGGTTCTTTCTACTATCTTCTTTTTTGGAGTGTTAGGGCTCAACCTAATAAAAATATTACCAGCCCCATAACACGAATAGTGGTCCATGTCTCAGATAGCATAGCATTTGGGTAGCTCAGTAATAGTAGCAATTGTGTGACGGAAAGTAGGAAATACAACATATAAACAAAATCAGCTATACATAGAATCACAGGAACATTCTTCAGGCAGTAATGACCATAGGATAGGGTAATGAGGACAACAATTATGCAATGGTCGGTAGAAGTGCACCATTATTTCCTAAATTAGCGCGAATACAAATGAAAATCTCACTTAATTTCTTTAAACAATTCAGAATTCATAAATTAAAGTGCCATCTAGTAGGACATCCAAACATGAAAAATGATCTCTAATGGCTTTCTTAGTGGGTCAACATCAATTAAATCTAGTGACATATACAACCTAACATGTACACCCACAAAAATAACATTGGGTCATGTAAAGGAACGTATACTTATAAATCAAAACTTATGCTTTATGACAAAATGAATGCTAGTCTTCTGATGTAAGAGCATATCCTAATTCAATAAATAGAAAAGGATTTAACATTGCAAAATTTATGGATTTCAAAACTGAAAAATGGTTTAATGATTTCTAGCCTCCTCTTTGCTAACCTTTAGGTACGTCTGCTCTCTGTTATAGGGCAAGAGGAGTAAATCACACACAAGTGCAAAGAAAGGGTTTAGAATTAACTATCTCCAACCCACTTTGTTCAAAACTAACATGCCTTCAACTAAGTTGTCAAAGGTGCATGCACAAAAACAATTGCTAATAGAGCCAACACCTAACTAACTTGTGAGAGCATAAGTCATCTAACTTATACTCTAACACCTTTAATCAATCGGTTTGCTCAAGTTACACAACAAACAATTAGTTAAATCAACTAATATACCAAATTTACACTCAAAAGGTATGCCGTGTATCATATTGTCAAATATGAAGTACCTAGATGACTATATGAAATGCAAGAATAAGGTTGCAACCTATTGTTGTAGAACTTTGCGCTCATATCATTTGTAACAACCCACCCCTAGGGTTAGAAATGTTAGTGATTTCTTAACTTCTGGAGCAAAACACGAAGAGTTCCACCTTAAACTTGACCGCAAGTCCTAGGCTTATAGCCTTACACTAATGCATGTAAATAAATAAAAGTACATGGGAGACTCTTTTATAAACTTAACGACTATATCCTGAAGAAACCATCTCTTTGGCCAATACGCTCAGAGTACACAAATCATGAGCCTATATAAAAAGAAAGAATTGAAGATTCACCTCGATGGATTGCAAATCGGGAGCACTATGGCTTACATCTTGAAATAATTTTACTCTAATAACTAGAAGAAGGGAACTAATCATATGGCTAGCTTATATGACCGTTTAGAGCAACAACTAGATAACAAATATATATGAACTAAAAAGTTATAATTACAGGCACTTAAGGAACTTATAACCAACCATAATACACCATTTGACTCTAATTGAGCTAAACTTACATAAAATCCTTTTATAACTCACTAACAGGCATCTAATAGAAAACAAGTCATTTCACAAAACCAAATAATATTCGCATGCCTTTTAAGAATTTAGGGAAAAAGAAATAGAGAGGGGTAAGTTACCACACACTTAGTGGATAATCTACATCCTAAAAAATCAAAGCAGTTGCACACAATACAATAAGTAGCCAACACATAAGATTTTTATTTAATAGAAGCATATAGGCAAGTATACACCAACAACACTTAATTGTTCCTCGGTTGCATCCATGGTCAAGCACAAGCTTTATTGACCATAGTGTGCCACTCAGACACAATGGGTCTTGCTTAAGCCATTGGCTTGACTACCTAACATGGAAGAGGAAAAAAAAATTTCGAGGGCTTTCAAACCTTAATTTAAATCAAACCAAATCAAAGTAAAATTTATTTCATACAAAGAAACCCATTTAGACTAATTGGAATCCTTTTCGAAGAGTCCGCACACTTTTACCTAAACAATTCAAAGCATAGTTCAAAAAAAATGAACTCCGAGTTGATAAAAAGTAGGGTTTCTTTTCAGGGCAATGGATTCATAACTGAAAACTCTCCTTAAGTGAGTGTCTCAACTCACAACTTATGGTATACATATGTATATGTGTGTGTGTGTGTGTGTGTATGTGTGTGTGTGTGTGTGTGTGTGTGTGTGTTTATATAGATAGATAGATATAGATATATGTATGTATATATGTATGTATATATGTGTATGTGTGTGCGTGTGTGTTGAAAGGTTGTAACCAAGCTATGTTCACAAACTTGCATCAATCTCATTTAGTTATGAAGAATCAGCACTATTATCACAAAATAATTCCAACAACCATGGACCAAGATAACTTGGGATAACCCAATAAATCACATATTTGTGTAAAGACACTTCGGCATGTTTCATGGCAAACCAAGCAAGGTTCAACTCGAGTGAAGTTGTAGTTCACAAAGCATTTAAATGGAGGTTCAAAACACATAAATAGCCTTAAACAGTTAAAATTGTTGTACTTTAGCATAATCTCAGCCCGTAACATACACAAAAAACACATAAACCAACTAAAATGTGGCAACGCCGAACCAAGAGTCAAGTGGATGCCCGGTTCACAGTCCCTGACTTGGGCTGGATCAAACTGCTAAACCGACGGCAGCCTCTTCCCCATTCGACCCTGTCATAGTAACGCACACACATAGAACATCATTTCCAACAAATCTTATGGACAATATCTCAATTTATCTATAACTCATATCCGCATTTCAAACAATAACTCAATTTAAACATCCAAAGATCACATCACCATAAATACAAACAACAACAATTAATTACAAAAATAACAATTAATAAGCTTGCCAAATTAACCCCATCTCCCTCTTTTAACACTATCCTAAAATTAACCTCAATCATCAACAATCATTTGAACCATATTCCTTTCATCTCAATGTCTTAATGAATTCATTCTAACATCAGTCCACAATCGATTCCCCAATCTTATATCTCAAGGCCTAACTTTGTCATAGCTACCAATTTCCATAACTTGCTTAAAGTCCTTTTATAGTAAATAGATTTGGAATGAAGATGACCCATCTTGATTCCAAGCAATTAGACCAAGGTTAGTGTTGATGTTGGCAAATTAGAATAATTCCTGTCTTCATCTTCCTCCCGTGTTGCTGTTACAGCTTATTTCATTCCTTTTCTCCTTCCTCCACTTCAAATCTTCTCATTTCTTGTCCTTTTGCTTGATCTTTTTCTCTCTTTATTCGACGATGGTGGTATTGGTCTAGGCTATCATTAGCCACTTGCCTTCTCACCTTGCCCTCTCTGTGCATGCCTTGGTGTCCTCCTCATTCACCTCTGTGTTGTTCATCATCGATCGGCTACCATGAAGCTACCGTTACTATTGTTTCCCCTCTGCTACTCTCACTCCTACAATGATAGGTATATGGCATGCAAATTACTATTATCTAGATAAGATAAATCATTCAAAATAGAAAATGAACTTTATGGTATCCAATCTCCTCCTTACCAGCTCCCTGAACTGTATGTTCACTCTATTAAAAGGGGTTGAGGGCAAATAACATATAAGAGGGGCAAATGAGTTGGCATGGATAACCATATTAAACTTGCTTTCATAACATCAATTTGCAAACTTATGTCTAAGCAATACGAGCATTGTAAGGACATCATAAAGAATCAACATTTTAGTATTACAATGATAAGAATAACAAGTAGCTTTACCCAACATCATAGGTATATGGCTTGTAAATTACTGCTGATGATACATGAAGTTATCAATTACTAAGCAAAATAATGTGGGAAAAGTGTTTAATAGTAGTGCAGGCTGATGGGCGGACAGGTTTAGTGCATCTCTTGTACAAAAGTTGCTTTGGAGTAGGTAGTGACATTGTCCTAGATGGAGGCTAGATTGGTATGGCATAAGGTTAATATATCTAACAATGCCTTTACAGCTTGGCCACTAATTACACCACCTAAAATAGGCCATTTCAGATAGGGATTGCCATTATAGGGGCTTCTTGTTCTTAATGGTTGCAGAATACAACATGACATGCAACACGGGAGTTGGCAAAGCGATTACTCAGAGCTTTCAGGCTAATTCCTTGTGTTATTCTTACGAATGCAATTAACAAAATATAAGTTCTCCTAGTAGACTGTATAGCTAAAAGATCAACAAGCGGATAGGGTGATCACAATAGTTTAACTAATTGAGAGTTCTACCATAGGCTCTCCATATGGAACTCATTATCAGTAAATCATAGAAACATGCAAGTAAAATGACATGCTCATAGATATGACTCTACCCTTTTTACACCTCCATCAAAACATCACAAGTATATATTATATATTGCCATATAACCAATCTGCGCCAGATCATGTGCTTCAATCAATCACACTAACAACCATATTTCACAAGCTGATGGCTCTGTCATATAGTAAAGACTCCAATAGGACCAAAAGCACACCTATCACATCATTAAGTCACATAAGATACATCGGCAATCACATCTTCATGCAAGTGTAGGTCTCTAAGATCGTGAAATATTAGTACATGAAATTGTAGCATGGCACACAATGAAAGGAATTATATCACAACCACAATGACCAAAGGCATATCAACTAACAAAAGCACATTACTAAAGTTCCCCATGAAGATTATGACTGTAATAGTCCGACCCTAAATCATGTTTATTCATTTCATTAATCCATGTGATTAATTTCATCGCATTTAAATCATCGTTCTCTTTGTTATTTTAATTGGGAGAATTTAAATGGCCCCTCCCCTTGCAATTTGGGTTTTTGCTCTTGTCAAATTCTGGAGATCGATATTAGGCCTTGATATTTATGAATTAAGCGACTCAATTATTTTCCATGATACCACAAACATTTAACCTCGAGCTTTGTTTAAAAAAAAAATATTTGCAAACGCACTCAGTTTCAGCTCTTTTCCAAACTCGAGCTTGTTTAAGGCCGATTTCGGCCTAACGAGACTTGAATACATTTGTTTAGCTAATTTTCCTTAATTTAGGCCTAATGTAGCATTAGTAAAAGTAGCTTTTGAGGATTAATTTTCAGCCAAGTATTTATTTGCATAAGCTTTTGTTTTGCACCAAGTAAATGCAAGTTATTTTCTCTCTCTTCTTCTCTCCTCCTTCTCTCTACCCCACGGGCTCAGCAGAACAGCACAGCCCAACCCTTTTTTTTGATTTCTAGCCACTTTCCGGCCAACCTCTAACAAGGATTGCAACCTCCAACCACCTCCCTCCACCGGCTATCATCTTCCACCCTCAAAATCACCAAATATCATCTCCACCTCCACTTGTTTCAAGCTTAAAGTAAGTGGCTTCAATCTTGTTCTTTGGATTTTTGGTTTTTGCGTCTTATTTTGGTTCTTTTGATGATGGATCATATTGTTTTGATTGAATTAAGAATCATTTTGGTGATGGATCATGGTAGAGTTAAAGTTGGATGATGCTAGGGTTAGGGTTACTTCTTAATCATGCAAGATTAATGATAAAGTGTTGGGTATTGATTGTTTTATCCTTGATTTTGATCATGTTTTAATCTATTGAAGTTCATTATGATGTTTATGATGGTTTGAAATGATGGGAGTAAGTTCAGGTTGACCTTAAGTTAGGGTTTATCCAAGAATGCATGGTTTGGACCAAACTAGTATTAAATTTGAAGTATGTGCATATGTGACTAGAAAATGAGCTTTATTGGGTATAAATATGAAGTGAAATTGAGTGTGGTATTTTTGTATGAATTTGGGATGGACCAAAGTGTGTTTACATGCTTTTGAGGAATGGTTAAGTTGAGGATTTGTGTAAAAAGTGAGGGAACAAACTCAAACAGTGAGGCTGGAATTTTCAGAAAAATAGCACAACATTTGAGATGAACCTGGTAATGACCAACCCAGCCAAAAATTATGCTTTTTGGTGGGTAGATAGGTCAGTGTGTTAATTTTAAAATGGATCTTGAATTGCATTAATCAAAGGTTTGTGGAAAAAGTTATGGTCATTTTATTGAATCTGTGCAGGATGGACTCAAAACTGACATGTTGGTGTTCTAGCCCCATTTTAGGAACCCTATCATAGGAATCATGTTATGTATCCTTAATGAAAGTTTTAGAGGACTTCCTAAGCTTTTCATATTGGGATCTTAGGTCTCATTTCTAGGTCGGGAGTATAAGTTGTGAATTATTCTTTCCTTACCCTCTTTACAAGCGCTTTTGCTCTAAACTTGCTACCGTGCCTTAAATCACATTTCTATGGTTTATATAGTTTCATCATTTTAGTTTAATATATTAATTGGTTTGTGAAGATTCTTCATAAGCCAGTTTTATTTAAAGGCATCAATTATAAGAACAAGCTCGTTTCTAACCTCATGTTCCTATAATGATCTTTTAAACAGAATCAAGGCCTAAGCTTTCATTCTCTCCGCTTTTGTGCATCTTATTGTTCCGTAAACTTGCATTTGAAACTTCTAGGTACGTTTATTATCTGTATCTTTAGAAATCAGCACGTATATATCGAAATCGTAATGTTTTGGCAAGTACATCAATGAATCAATTTAATTAGTGCTTTATCACATAATTAATAACCCCACCAGTTATCAGTTACAGGGCATTATCCGCCAGTTACCCACGCCGCTTCAGGCCAGGTCCCCCAGTCGGCTTGACAGGTGTACACCTATTCACAGATTGTAACAGTTATGAAAGGGTGCACTAGCAAATAATAATTAGCAATTTAGTTTTATATGCATTTCATTCCCAATTTTAAAATTAAAATGAATTGCAAAACAGGCCCAAACAAATTTTCAGTGTATCTTTAACATTACAGGAATGCATGTACTGAGCTTTGGCTCACAGTTCGAAATGTTTTTATATTTTGTTTTAGGAAAATGTTCAGTGAACCGCCCTCAGGCGAGCAGGACAGTTGAAGGTGATAAGTAAGCCAGGACTGTCCTTGTGACTGGCGGTGTAGGAGTGCTGAGATGTTATCATATCATATTGTGATGTATTTTGGTGTTGCAACCGTATATTTGAAATGAATTATGTATTTTGGTGAAATCCTTGAGATGATTAGGATGTTAGAACCGTTTCTATATATAACTAAATGGTTTGAATGGTTGTGATGGTGTGAATGCCCTTTTTAAGGTAAACTTTGGTTTTATGGCTAAGTTTTCATGTATAAGGGAAGCCTTATCCTCTTTGGATGGTGGTAATGCCCCGTTCAGTGGGTTATTATTTTTCATTGGTGAACTTAAGCAGGTAAATGCAAGTAATGAATCGTGCATTTTTTGGGGCGTTACAGATTTGGTATCAGAGCCAAGTTGAGATTTTCTGGAGGAAGGTAGAGTTAGAAGTTATAGGGTGAGAATGGTTGTCATGAGGGGGCTATCGTACACTGCTAGAGTGATATTAAGAGTGTAGTAATGATATTAGAATGCAAGTTGTTTCCATTTGCATGTTCCTTATTTATAGATGTGTATGCCTCTCATATATGTGTTTTCTTTATTAGATGGATCCTTATGGCGTTAATATGTTGCCAGGTGGATTTATGATTGCTCACATTGCACTGCTACATGCTAGTATAGAGGCACATGCACAGGACCCTTACTCTGAGTTCCGCAGTATTACGATCCGTGCACAGAAACTGCTTGGGTCCTTGCCCCTGGTTGATCCATGGGTGGAGTTTAGGCTTCGTTATCATGACTTTATGATAACAAGGAACCCAGGCTTGGACGAGCCTAGGTTTCAGGCCTAGGGGGCATAGACTACTCTTGCTACGGAGTTGTTATTAAGGGAAGAGTTTGATCAGAGAGGGATCACCATGGAGATGTTACAACATGTTTTTCCACTACATCAGGCACTTTTCCCACCTGCAGCCCCAGCAGCAGCATAGGGGCCACCCTTCCCGCCCGCACCAGGTACTCCACTGATGCCCGATAGCCCTGGGGAGGCTCATGTGGTGATAGACCTCCCCGACACCCCAGATTTAGTGGTGATTAGTTCCGGGGATGAGGGCCACCAGGGAGAGGAGGATGACCCCGAGGAGGATGACCCCAAGGAGGATTAAGACATTGACGAGATGGGAGTAGAGCAGCAATGGGAACAGGAGGCTGATGAGTTGATGGTGGAGTTACAGGATGAGCAGGAGCAACAGGTCCAGCAGGACATTGGTGATGTCAAGTCAGAGGCAGCTACTAGCAGCTTTGATTCAGATGAAGAACATAATGATGAGTCTGACCCGAATTACGATCCACCTAAGGATCGTTAGGTGGTTCTAGGGGTCGGTGTAGTGGTTTTCATTTTGAGCCCGTATGTATATATGGTATGGTTGGATAGGATAGTTATATTTTGTGTGGCATCTGACATTGTATATAGTTAGTCTAATCCTCTCCGACTGTGATGACATGGTCCGTATCTCTTTTTGGTCATATGACAGATCTAGTGTCTAGGGCCTATTTAGTATTTACTGTTAGGATGGGAGTCAGAGCTAGACTTGCTTACTCAACTAGGTGTAATATGCTTTTGTTGCTCATGTATATAAATCAGCAGCTATGTATATAAGTAAGGCGTTATGAAATGAAATGATGACGCTTTGAGTTATGAAATAGTCTTTGAGCCATCTTCTATGTATTTATTGGGCATATTTATCTTATATGTCTGGAGGTTCTAGTGTTTGAATTGTTTCATTTAATATATGATCAAAATGTCTGAGTTAGTGCAAAACAATATGGAGGTGCATGTAGAGGACAATTTGGAGCAAGGCTAGGGATCGGGTGATCAAGCCTCGTGCCAAGAGCCACAACATGGTGACATGCCACCGTTGCCCTCTGAATTAGCTAGCAACTTAGGAAACCCGAGTTACTGGCCAGCCTTAGTTACTGAATTGGTGAAGCGAATTCCCCAGGTACCTGCTGAAACCCCTCCTAAAGAGGATAAATTAGCAGATAGAGTAGCGCGGTGCAACCCTAAAGTATATGATGGGAATTATGATCCAGTGGTATTAGAGGAATGGGTGAGGGAAATGGAGAAAATTTTCATAATAGTTAAGGTACCAAAGGAAAAGAAAGTAAATATTGGGACGTATTATTTGTCACGTGAAGCTGATATTTGGTGGAACACTGTTAAGGGTGGGCTCATAGAGCCTGAATTCACCTGGAGTAAATTCTTAGCAGAGTTGAGGGTGAAATTTTACCCAGTTGTGGTGCAAAGGCAAAAGGAGAAAGAATTTATGGAGTTGAACATGAGCGGTAGCATGTCAGTGCTGCAGTATGCTAGTAAGTTCACATAATTATCTAGGTTTGTCCCTGAATTTGTGTCATCTAAAAGGTTAAAGATGAGAAGGTTAAAGGAGGGCTTGACCTTCTGCATTCGGAATTAGTTAGCTGGGCAACCAATTTTGACTTACCAAGAGCTGTACAAGCGAGCCGCTGAAGTGGAGCGCGTGAAAACGGAGTTGAGGGCCTTGAACCCGATCAATCAGAAGAAGAAAGGGATCGAGCAGGGAGCTCCCAGTGAGAGTGTGAATCAAAAGAAAACCACTCCCGCTCCTCCCAAGAGCCATCCTACAAGCTCTGCAGAGCCCTGTAGGAAGTACGGAAGAACCAATCACACCACTCTTGAATGCCGCGTTGGCACCAACAAATGCATGTGATGTGGAAGTCCTAAACACCTCATCGCTGCATGCCCCCAATGACTGAAAGCTGTAGACAAGGGCACAGTAAAACCCTTTGCTCCGCTCCGCTAGGGACCCCCACCTTCAAGGCCTACAGCTACAGGAAGGGCATTTGTGAGGAACAAAAAGGAAGCTGCTACCTCTGGTACGATAGTCACTGGAACTCTCTTTTTAAATTCAAAGCCATTTTGTGTATTATTTGATTCGGGCACCACTCATTCATTTATATCTACTCAATCTACTATACAATTAAGCCTTGAGAGCAGGAGGATGGAAACCAATTATAGAATTAAGTTACCCAACAATTCTGTGATTGAGTGCCCCCTCTCTTATAAACTTGTCTCTATCACCATTGGTGAAACCACCTTCCCTGTGGATTTGATTCAATTTGATTTGTCTGATTCTGACATCATTTTGGGAATGAATTGGTTGCACACTTATGGAGCCCAAATCAACTGTGAAGATCTTAAGGTTATCTTGAAAGATGAAAAAGGGAGAAAAGTGCGTTTTTATGGGTAGAGAGAGGCACAATCTTGCTCTTTGATTTCCGCTATGAAAGCAAGTAAGCTGTTATGTTAGGGGTATATTGGATATTGGTGTTATGCTATTGACACCCAAACAAAAGAAGAGGAAGTGGAGAATACACCTGTAGTTTGTGAATTTGAAGATTTTTTCCTTGAGGAGTTACCAAGACTACCCTCACAGAGGGAAATTAATTTTGGAATCGAATTAATTCCTGGAGGCCAACCTATTTCTAAAGCCCCATATCGTATGGCCCCAATTGAGTTTAAAGAACTAAAGATTCAGCTAGATGAGTTATTACAGAAGGGCTTTATTAGGCTAAGTGTGTCACCATGGGGTGCCCCAGTGTTGTTTGTCAAGAAGAAGGATGGAACCTTAAGGCTATGTATTGATCACAGGGAGTTAAATAAGATTACCATCAAAAACAAATACCCTCTGCCACAAATAAATGACTTGTTTGATCAATTACAAGGAGCAGCAGTGTTCTCTAAAATTAATTTGAGGTTAAGGTACCATTAACTTAGGATTAAACCTGATGACATTCCTAAAACAGCGTTTAGGACCAGGTATGGTCACTATGAGTTCACAGTGATGCCTTTTGGTCTCACTAATGCTCCTGCAGCCTTCATAGACCTTATGAATAGGGTTTTCAGACCCTATTTAGACAAGTTCGTAGCGGTGTTCATAGATGGTATCCTTATCTATTCTAAGGATAAGGAGGAACATGCTGATCATTTGCAGACAGTATTGCAAGCTTTGAGGGAGCATCAACTCTATGGTAAATTAAAGAAATGTGAATTGTGGTTGGAGGAAGTGGTATTTTGGGACATGTGGTTACAAAAGAAGGAATTAAAGTTGACCCCCAGAAGGTAAAAGCAATCACAGAATGGCTAAGGCCTACCAATGTCACTGAGATTAGAAGCTTTCTGGGTTTAGCAGGCTACTACCAATGGTTCATCAAGGACTTTTTGAAAATAGCTTTACCATTGACCAATCTATTGAAGAAAGTGAACAAATTCAAGTGGACTGAAAGATGTGAGAAAGCTTTCCAAGAGCTAAGGCAGCAACTAACTGCCGCTCTAATCCTAACATTACCAATGGAAGGAAATGAGTATACCGTTTATAGTGACGCTTCGAAGAACGGTCTAGGGTGCGTACTAATGCAGGAGGACAAAGTAGTAGCTTATGCCTCTCGACAACTCAAGCCATATGAGAAAAACTACCCTACCCATGACCTAGAGTTAGCAGCCGTGGTCTTTGCATTGAAAATTTGGAGGCATTATTTATATGGGGTACCATGCAAGATCTATACTTATCATCAAAGTTTAAAGTGTATCTTCACCCAAAAGGAGCTCAATTTGAGGCAACGGTGTTGGCTTGAGTTGCTTAAAGACTATGATTTGCATATTCAATATCATCCCGGTAAAGCAAATGTGGTGGCGGATGCCCTGAGTAGGAAGGCGTAACATAGCTCAAACACTGTGGTGATTACTCAATTGAACCTCTTAAGAGAACTTGAGGACTTTGGGATTCAATTAGTGTCCCACAGGCAAACAAATACTCAATTATCAGCACTAACTGTACAGTCGTCCCTAGTGAAAGAAATTCGACTGAATCAGGAAAGTAATCTCGAACTCCAAAGAATAAAGCAAAATTTAGAAAAAAGGAAGTCTTTGGGATTTCTAATGCACGAGGATGGGACCCTGAGGTTCCAGAATTCCCAGAATCATCTATGTGTGCTTGAAAATGAAGGATTAAAGAAGCAGATCTTAGAAGAGGCTCATAATACTCGTTATTCGGTGCATCCAGGAGGCACCAAGGTATACAAAGATCTGAGACAGTACTTATGGTGGAATAATATGAAGAAAGGCATTGCAGAATATGTGGACAAGTGTCTAACCTGCCAGAAAGTTAAAGCAGAGCATCAGCGTCCTGTGGGGGAACTATAACCCTTAGAAATCCCCACTTGGAAATGGAATTTGATCTCAATGGACTTTATTATTGGTTTGCCCCTTTTTGCTTCGAAAAAGAATCCTATCTGGGTTATAGTTGATCGACTCATAAAGTCGGCTCATTTCCTGCCAATTAAGGATACTTAGGGAGTTGAAAGACTTGCCCAGTTGTATGTTAAGGAGATAGTCCGTCTGCACAAGATCCCTTTAGACATAGTCTCAGATGGGGATCAAAGATTCCAAGTACGTTTCTGGCAAGCGCTTCAAAAGGCCTTTGGGACCAAACTAAACTTCAGTAGCTCCTATCACCCAGAAACAGATGGGCAAATTGAAAGAATGAATCAAATTTTAGAGGACATGCTGAGAGCTTGTGTATTGAAGTTCCAAGGGAAGTGGGAAGACGATTTACCTTTGACGGAGTTCTCTTATAACAACAGCTATCAGTCCACTATCAAAATAGCCCTATTTGAGGCTTTATATGGGAGAAAATGTAGAACCCCGTTGTGCTGGAGTGATTTGGACGAGGCACTGATTATAGGTCCTGAAATGATTCAAGAGACCACGGAAACAATAAGAAAGATTCGGGAACATATCAGGGTTGCCCAAAGTCGGCAAAAAAGTTATGCGGACAAAAGAAGAAGGTCTCTGGAGTTTTAAGTAGGCGATAAAGTTTTTCTGAAAGTTTCACCGACTAGAGGTGTTAAGAGGTTCAGAGTACGGGGCAAATTGAGTCCAAGGTACATTGGAGCTTATGAAATCATTGAAAAGTTGAATCCCATCGTTTATCGTCTAGATCTGCCTGTAGAACTTGAGCACGTGCATAATGTGTTTCATATCTCTCAGCTTAGGAAATATATTCCAAATCCGGACCATACCATTGTATCTAAACCTATTGAAATCGCTGAAGATCTAGTATATGAGGAGCGTCCTATCTAAATACTAGATCGCAGGATCAAGCAGCTGCGCAATAAGCAGATACCATTAGTCAAAGTACTCTGGACAAACCACACCTTCCAAGACGCCACTTGGGAGGCCGAAGAGGCAATGAAAACCAAATACCCACATTTATTCGAGGTAATCCTACATGTTATGGTTAAGTTCATCAGTTTCAAGGACGAAACTTTTTAAAGGGGGAAGGCTGTAATAGTTCGACCCTAAATCATGTTTATTCATTTCATTAATCCATGTGATTAATTTCATCGCATTGAAATCATCGTTCTCTTTGTTATTTTAATTGGGAGAATTTAAATGGCCCCTCACCTTGCAATTTGGGTTTTTATTCTTGTCAAATTCTGGATATCGATATTAGGCCTTGATACTTATGAATTAAGCGATTTAATTATTTTTCAGGACACCACAAACATTTAACCTCGACCTTTGTTTAAAAAAAAAAAAAAAATTCAAACGTACTCAGTTTCGGCTCTTTTCCAAACCCGAGCCCGTTTAAGGCCGATTTCAGGCCAACGAGACTTTGCTACATTTGTTTAGCTAATTTTCCTTAATTTAGGCCTAATGTAGCATTAGTAAAAGTAGCTTTTGAGGATTAATTTTCAGCCAAGTATTTATTTGCATAAGCTTTTGTTTTGCACCAAGTAAATGCAAGTTATTTTCTCTTTCTTCTTCTCTGCTCCTTCTCTCTACCCCACGGTCTCAGCAGAACAGCATAGCCCAACCCTTTTTTTTGATTTCCAGCTACTTTCTGGCCAGCCTCCAGCAAGGGTTGCAACCTCCAACCACCTCCCTCCACCGGCTATCATCTTCCACCCTCAAAATCACCAAATATCATCTTCATCTCCACTTGTTTCAAGCTCAAAGTAAGTGGCTTCAATCTTGTTCTTTGGATTTTTGGTTTTTTCTTCTTATTTTGGTTCTTTTGATGATGGATCATATTGTTTTGATTGAATTAAGAATCATTTTGGAGATGGATCATGGTGGAGTTGAAGTTGGATGATGCTAGGGTTAGGGTTACTTCTTAATCATGCAAGCTTCATGATAAAGTGTTGGGTATTGATTGTTTTATCCTTGATTTTGATCATCTTTTAATCTATTGAAGTTTATTATGATGTTTACGATGGTTTGAAATGATGGGAGTAAGTTTAGGTTGACCTTAAGTTAAGGTTTTATCCAAGAATGCATGGTTTGGACCAAACTAGTATTAAATTTGAAGTATGTGCATATATGACTAGGAAATGAGCTTTATTGGACATGAATATGAAGTGAAATTGAGTGTGGTGTTTTGTATGATGTTGGGATAGACCAAAGTGTGTTTACATGCTTTTAAGGAATGGTTTAAGTTGAGGATTTGTGTAAAAAGTGAGGGAACAAACTCAAACAGTGAGGCTGAAATTTCTAGAAAAATAGGACAAGCTTTGAGATGAAACTTGTATTGCTCGGCTCAGCCAAAACTTATGATTTTTAGTGGATAGATAGGTCAGTATGTTAGCTTTAGAATGGCTCTTGAATCGCATTAATCCGAGGTCTGTCAAACAAGTTATGGTCATTTTACTGAACCTGTGCAGGATGAACTTGAAACTGCCATGTTGGGTTCTAGCCCTATTTTAGGAACCCTATCGTGGGAATCATGTTATGTGTCCTTAATGAAAGTTTTAGAGGACTTCCTAAGCTTTTTATATTGGGTTTCTTAGCTCTCATTTCGAGGTCGAGAGTATAAGTTGTGAATTATTCTTTCTGTACCCTCTTTATAAGTGCTTTTGCTCTGAACTTGCTACCGTACCTTAAATCACATTTCTATGGCTTATATAGTTTCATCATTATAGTTTAATCTATTAACTGGTTTGTAAAGATTCTTCATAAGCCAGTTTTATTTAAAGGCATTAATTATAAGAACAAGCTCGTTTCTGACCTCATGTTCCTACAATGATCTTTTGAACTGAATCAAGGCCTAAGCTTTCATTCTCTCCACTTTTGTGCATCTTGTTACTCCGTGAACTTGCATTTAAAACTTTCAGGTACGTTCATTGTCTGTATCTTTAGAAATGAGTACGTATTTATCGAAATCGTAATGTTTTGGTAGGTACATCAATGAATCAATTTAATCAGTGCTTTATCACATAATTAGTGACCCAACCAGTTACCAGTTACAGGGCATTACCCTCCAGTTACCCGCATGACTTCAGGCCAGGTCCCTCGGTTGGCTTGGTAGCTGTACACATATTCACATATCGTAACAGTTACTAAGGGGTGCACTAACAGATAATAATTAGCAATTTAGTTTTATATGCATTTCATTCCCTGTTTTAAAATTAAAATAAATTGCAAAGCGAGCCCAAACAAATTTTCAGTGTATCTTTAACATTACAAGAATGCATGTACTGAGCTTTGGCTGACAGTTCGAAATATTTTTATGTTTTCCTTTAGAAAAGTGTTCAGTGAACCGCCCTCAGGCGGGCAAGACGGCTGAAGGTGATAAGTGAGCTAGGACTGTCCATGTGACTGGCGGTGTATGAGTGCTAAGATGCTATCATATCATATTGTGATGTATTTCGATATTGCAACTGTATATTTGAACTGAATTATGTATTTTAGTGTAATCCTTGAGATGATTGGGATGTTAGAATTGGTTCTGTATATAACTAAATGGTTTGAATGATTGTGATGGTGTGAATGCCCTTTTTAGGGTAAACTTTGGTTTTATTGCTAAATTTTCATGTATAAGGGAAGCCTTCTCCTTTTTAGACGGCGGTAACGCCCCATTCAGTGGGTTATTATTTCTCATTGGTGAACTTAAGCAGGTAAATGCAAGTAGTGAATCATGTATTTTTTGGGGCGTTACAGTGACATAATGTATGGTACAAGGCAACTCAATCATGTCATGCCACGGTACTCAAATCACCATGCCAATCGACATTTCATGTAGCTCACTCATTAATTTTAGAGTAAAGAATTTAATTATGATCTTTGTACACTAGCATGCCACTCTTGCCAACCATGAAATACGAAGATGAACACATGCAAATGCAGACTCTTACAGTCCTTAGATCCTGTACTAAATATATGTGCATACAACGACTCAAACTATGCATATGATAGCAAAAGCAACATAGTGAAAATAATGACTTGATGATAACAATGTGCAATGAGCCACATAAGTTAAATCATTCAACAAATTCAGCCACATGGCTAACTAGACTGAAGCTAAACAAATACCAAGAAATTCATTTACTTTTCAATTCATTTGCAACTCAAAACAACCATGTCATAACAAATTTAGGTAACTATGTAAGCTCCTATAAGCCCTCTATTGCACATAATGCTACATTTCTTTAAACAATTTAGAATTAACATAATACAGGCTAATGTCGACAAAAATTATGCAATGGCTGGCAGGAATGCACCTGTGTTACCCAAATTGGCATGCATACATATGAATTTCCTTAAACAATTTAGAATTCACATAAATAAGGTGCCATCCAGTACGACATTTAAGCATGGAAAATGATCTCTAGTCACTTTCGTAGTAGTCCTTCATTAACGAATCCAGTAACGTACACAGCTAAATATGTACACACAAAACAACATCTGATTACGCATAGGAACATATACTCATAAACTTAAGCTTATACATTACTGTGGAATTAATGTAAATCTTCATATACAAGAGTGTTTCCTAATTCAATAATTAGAAAAGACGGTAACATTACAAAATCTTTAGATTTTAAAAATGAAAAATGGTTTGATGGTTTCTAGCATCCTCTCCACCAACCTTTGAGTATGTCTACTCTCTCTATCACAGGGCCTAAGGAGCAACTTGTACACAACAACAAGAAAGGGCTTAGAGTTAAGCATCTCAAACTATCTGAGTTCAAAACTAACACACCTTCAACTAAGTTGTCAAAGGTGCACATACATAAACAATTACTAAGGAAGCCAACACCTAGCTAACTCATGAGAGCACAAGTTGTCTAACATATAACCTATCACCATCAATCAATCAATTGAATCCAATCACACAACAATCAATCACTTAAATTAGCTAGTACACAAAATTTAGACTCAAAGATATGCCATATGTCATATTGTCACACAAGAAGTACCCAGATGATTATATGCAATACAAGACTAAGATTGTGTCTAATGGTCATCGGACCCCGACTCGATAATGTTTTTAACACCCCCACCTTAAGGGCCATAAATGTTAGTGATTTTTTAAATTTTGGAACAAAAATAGATAGAATTTTACCTAAAAATTGAATACAGTCTGAGGCTTATAGCCTTATGCTAATGCCTATAAATAAATAAATAAAAGTACTAGGATAACTCACTATAAACTCCACCACTACATGCCTGAGAAACCATCTCTATAGGCCACATGCTTGGAGTACATGAGCTCTCAGTTTAAATTACCAAAAAGAATCGAAGATACAACTTGACAAATTACACACCCACGGGACTAGGTTTACATCCCAAAACAAGTCAACTCTAATAAGTAGAAGATGGCATCTAATTAGATGGCCAGCTCACCAGGCCATTTAGAGTGAAAGCTAGACAACATGTAATATATGAATTCAAACGCTAGACAAACATGTGCACAAAGAACTTATAACAAACCACAATATGCCCTTTAGGTCCTAAATTGAGCAAAACACGCATAAAATCATTTTACAACCCCCTAACAAAGCATCTAACAGAAAACAAGTCATCCCATGAAACCCAATAATGGCCACATGCTTTTTAAAGACCTGGGAAAAAAGCAAAAAAAAAAAAAAAAAAAAAAGAAGAGGTGAGCTACTACACACTCGGTGGATAATCTACAAATTGAAAATTGAAAATAGTTGTACATAATAGAATAAGTAGCAATCACATAAGATTTTTATTTACTATAAGCATATTGAGCAAGTATATGCCAACAACACCAATTGCTATTGGGTTGTACCTAAGGTCAAGGGTAAGATTTTCTAGCTATCGTACACCATTTAGATAGTACAAGTCTTGCTTAAGTCATTAGCTTAGCTTCCTTACAATATAGGAGTGATAAAGATTATTAGAAGGCATTAAAACCACAATTTAAATCAGGCCTAATCAAAGTAAAGCTTATTTCGGAGATAGAAACCAGCTTAGACCGATTGGAAGCTTTTTTGAAGAGTCCACAAACATTTACATAAAAATTTAAAGCATAGTTCATAAAAAAGTGAACTCTTTGCTCATTACAATTACAGTCTCTTTTCACGGCATTAGATTCCCAAATGAGTACTCTGCTTAAGTGAGTACCCCAACTCACAACTTCTAGCATCCCCAGGGCTTCTCAAAGTCAATGGACGTCTACCTTTGCGAAGGTTGTATTAACCAAGGTTCATACTTCTGGGTCTACCTTATAGGAATTAGGATTCCCACATTCGAGTCCATATAGTTAGCAATTATCCTCCTAACGCAAACACCTTAAGTGCAATTTTGATTTCAAAACTGTACAAATAGCATCATACTTTGTGAAAAAGTTGATTTTACTATCTGAAGCTTTGGTTATGGGAAAGCAAGCAATCATTGAGTTAATAAAGGTCATCTAATCATGCTTTTCTTAAATGCACCCTTGATATACATGTTTGGAAAGGTTGTAAGAAGACTACTATCATGAACTTGCATCAATTTGATTTTGTTATGAAAAGTCAATGCTTTTGTCACAAAACACTTCAAAGGACCTTTAAGCAAGATAACTTGGCGTGACCCAATAAATCAAACATTAGTGCCAAGACACTTGGGCATGTTTCAAGGCAAATCAAGCAAGGTTCAACACGAGTAAAGTTGTGGGTCACAAACCATTTAATATTAGGTTTGTAAACACGCAAGTAGCGTTGAACAGTTCAATTTCCAGCACTTTAGCATAAAATTGGCCCACGACACACACAAAAGAACACATAAACCAACCGAAAAGAGGCAGAGTTGAACCGAAAGTCGAGCGATTACTCGGTTCACAGCCCCAGTCTACAACTGTTCCAAGCTGCTAAACCGGCAGCACTCCCTCCTCCTTCGACCCTATCACAGTTAAGCATACACACAAAACATCATTTCCTATCAAATCTCAAGGCTGCTACCCCAATTTGTCAGTAAGTCATTTCTGCAGTGTAAACAACAACTCAATTGAACATCTAAAGTTTACATCATCATGAATACAAACAACAACAATTAATAAGCTTACTAAATTAACCCCGTCTTCCTCATTTAACACTGCCCCAAAATTAACCTCAATCATGAACAATAGTTCAAACCATTCCCCAATTTCATATCTCAAACACTAACTTTGTAGTAGCTACCAATTTCCATGACTTGCTTGAAAGCTTTTCAAACATAGAAAAGAGGAAGGGTGTGAGCATCACCCTGCTCGACTCCAAGCAATTAGACCCACGTTAGGGTTGATTGGGGCGCATTAGAACCATTTTTATCCTTCGTTTTTTTCCAATGTTGGTGCTACTGTTGGTTTCAGCTCCCTTCTTTTTCCCCCACTTTGAATCTTCTCCTTTCTTCTCCTTTTGGCCCCTTTTTCTCTCTCTAGTTGGTGGTGGTGGTTGGTCTAAGATTGGGCTAGCTACTTGCCTTCTCGTCTTGCCGTTTGTGTGCAATACCGCAGTGTCCTCCTTACTCACCTCATTGCTGTTGACAACTCACTGGCTGGCGCTGTGCTGCCATTGCTGTTGTTCCTCCTCTTCTCCTCTTGCTCCCTCTCTCTTTTTCTTCTTTCTCTTCGGGCTAGTGGGTAGAAGGAAGATAAAGATCCCCATTTTCGTTGTCTATGCACCGAGCAAAGGACTCCACCCCCTTTTTGACATTGTTTCCCATTTTTTTCATCTTTAATTCACTAGAAGGGAAAAATTGTGGGTTGGTTTATGTGTTTGGGTTGTCAAAATCCAAAATTCTTGGCCATGCCATAGACAACGATCTCCAGTCCAATTAATCATACCCATAAACAAAACACAAGAAGAGATGACACCTACAACTATCTCCGAAGCTAGCATGTGAATTTTATGCGGCTGTTAGAATTTCCTACAATAGCGTAAAATATATATAAACCGCTACTAAGAGCTAAAATCTGAGCGGCATGACACAATAACTTAACACATTTTAAGCAGTACATACAACTTTCAGTGGGCATATTTTGGTGTGCGGGGTAGCGACTTGGGCGTTGTCTTGAATATACGGTAGTAGGAATGGACAACTCCATCGCATAGTTCAATTGGGCTTGCAACAAGTTCATGAGGAGCACTAGGAGCATCAAGTCACCATAGCTTGCACTTTCTGAAGCTTGTCTAAAACATGCAAACAGTTAGCGAAAGATACTTGGTGATTGTTCGAAGTTTATGGCATGAGCCTTTGCGCTTTAGTGGATAGTTCATGGACCTCCAACAAGAAGCATCTTGGGCTTATGGAAGTGAATGATTTGAGGCTTGTCATAGATGCTCTAAGAGGCTAGTGGAAGTTTATCATAACATGTCTAATGCTTAATGGAGGGAAAGGTATGAACGTTTGAGCTCTGATTTTTCAATTTTGTGCCTTAGAAGATCAAGTCCCTAGGCTAGCTCAATTGTATTACCTTCTTACAAAACCAAATAAAATCAAGTAAAATTTCTTTTGTATTATTTCATAAGCTAAAATTAGGCTATAGCGGTCATGCAAACCACAACCATTTTATGCCAAAAACACACGCGCACTCTGCCTCTATCGTTCTATCTGTCTTTCTCTCTCTACACCTGATAGGGCGTCAGCGTATTTTAGGGAGAAATAGGTAGTTCTGAGCTTGAGTTGGCATTTAACCCCTAACTATAACATATCTAGTGAATTTTTAGTGTCACTTGGTTGGGGCCTCTACTTAGTTTCACCAAAGCTTCATCTTGGGAAGTGTTCCTCTCTTATGATATTTTTACTTTATTTAGTTTAGTGATTTATGAGTAACTTCTTAACCAACCCCATAACAGCTTCATTTCATTTCCACTCCTAATGACTATTCATAAGCTTTAAGCTTCACTTTCTATAGTTGCTTCAAATGGGACTAGATCACCTTAATAAGGACTTTGCCCATGTACTCATTTATAAGAGGGACAAGAAAAGTTGTAGTGACTAGGCAAGGTCTTTGCTTAACCCCTCCAAAAATACGAGATCTCCCTTCCTATTTCCATTTTTTCTTTATACTTTCTTGATGATTTTATCTTTTCTTTTCTATTTAAAAACAAAAGAAAAATGCATACTGATTATAGCAGGCAAAATAGGTTCGCTCTAGCTTTCTTGGAATGCAAGATTATTCCTCATTTTCAATTATTCAAAGGGTAACTTTGCTCACGTACTACTAATTATGCTTATATCGTAAAACTGACATACTAAAATTCCAGGTCATTAAAAGGTAAAACTCGAGTCTCACAATTGAAAATGAAAATTTTGTTAGAAGGGGAAAAAAAAAAAAAATGCCGAAAACACATAATGTTGAAATGATTAAACGTTACCATGGCAAAATGACAACAATAGCACCCAATGGTGAGTGGGTTTAGGTATCCATCCAAATATTTCGGAATAGGAATTGGGACCTACCTACCTAACTTTTGAGAGCAGGATGCAGAAGTGGAACCTTTGATTCATGTTCTAGTGCTAGGGTACCTGTTGTGTCTAATTTGGAAATTTTATTGCCTAATAAGATATATTTTACAATTTTTTTGGAGAGGGAGAAGAATGTATTTATATATTAAAAGGCTATTTTTTGTAATTAATTTCAAAATATGATTATTTTTATTTTATTAATAATAGCAAATTAATTGAGATTGAGTTAAAGTTGACTACTATGACACGCCATCTTTATAGGAAAAGAATTCAAAATATTTTAAAAAAAATAAAAGAAAGGGTTGGTGAAAACCCTCCCAAAAAAATTGA
The DNA here is from genome assembly GCA_029747015.1 of Carnegiea gigantea. NCBI lineage: Eukaryota > Viridiplantae > Streptophyta > Magnoliopsida > Caryophyllales > Cactaceae > Carnegiea > Carnegiea gigantea. The sequence goes on along the minus strand of JAKOGI010001834.1, from coordinate 4,219 downwards.
AATTCATTTGTAATTCTCCTAAATCAATTCCCAGTTTCGATTCCAAGTGTTTTCCTAGGAATCAAAACCTGAACTAGTCAGATCGGTTTCTCTTTGTCGAAATTGAAATGAAAATTGTTTAACCATTTGAAATAGTTTCATAGTATCCAAGAAGTATACTTACTCCTAAATTCACTCCTAATTATAAATAAAGGTTTGGTTTCATTGGAGAAAGATGCAAGTGGTCCCCCTTAAAAGAGGCAGGTTCTCCACCCCCTCCCCCCCAAAAAAAAACATGAGATTACAGTGCTGTAATTGAGGGGTTTAATACCAAGGTATAGTTGCCTAGAAAATTGTAAGAAGGAGAAAAAAAAAAAAAAGGGTGTTACAAATGGAGCAAATGTATAGTCAATTATAAAATTCTATTTTAGGGCTCTTTAATTTTGTTTTTTGCAACAATCATTTTAATACACTAACCGAATGGGTAGATGCCTTTTGTATAAACTAAAGGAATACTTATTTTGATAATAAATAGATGCAAACAGATCAAAATTTTCAAACGATGTGAAATTAAAATATCAAGGATTATCAATTTATAACTCATAATAAAGAAGACATATTTGAAAATGCATAACTCTATTAAATAATTCTTCGTGTTATATAGTGGCAAATGTAGGTTTATGGCTATAGTGTCTTTGACAACCGTTATGGAGAAAATTTATTTGTAATTTGGCATAAAGATTCTCAAAAAAGTTTCAAAATCGTCTGAAGTTGCTACATACAAAAAGTAACTAACACTAATAAAATCAGAGCAAATTAAAAAGTAGAGACCACTAGGCAATTTTTTAGGTATGTCACTATATATATTAAGTAATTGGAGGATTCTTCCCAAAAAAAAAATGGTCACCATTGTAAAAAGAAGAGTAATCAATGATTTTCAATGCAAATTTGGAGGTTTCATTTCACAAGAAAATTACTGATTTACAAATTGGGACAAGTTTTGCATGCGCAAAACAAAGGAGGATTCCAACAACAAGGCTTGTTAGTGCAAATTAGCATAAAAGAACACAAATGTATGCAGTCTAATGCTGCTCCATAAGGGTCAAGTATGCACATTATACAGTTCTTTTTCCTTAGAAACGAAAAACATAGATCCATCAATGTAGAATAGCATTTTAAAATGCAGGAAATTAGTTCTCCAAAAAGGTGTGTGTATTATTGTAAGGACCCACCTCCCCGGGGTGTGGTATGTAACAAATGATTGGACTCATTATGTTTTTTTAGAAATTACATATTTATTTAATTTTTTTTTGGAAGTTAGCTAGTACTCAGGTACAGGCTTACAGGAGAATGAGCTTTGGCCCTACTGCAGGACCTTGTTTGGCTCCCTAGCAGGACCAAGTGCATCTCTCCTATTTTGGACCCTGGTGCGGTCTCCTCAACCTGATCTAGAATCTAGGTGTAGGTCTAATCCAGGAACCCGGGCGGGTTCCTGGTATAGATCGAGTACCCTGACTCTAGTCTAGCCAAAGTCTACTGTTTTGGTCCAAATCTTTTTTTTAGCCAATAGTGTATGAACAGATGTTGAATAAAACAGTAAAGAATTATCTTTTCACTAAATAAAGTGGCCATTGAGTTTCTAGGAAAACTTAGAAACAATGACATCTTTCGAAGCAGATCACACCGATAGAGACACCACATGAATGCCGAAGTGGACAAAGTAAAAGCTGGCTCAAATGGGTTTTGGAAAGGCCCCCGAACAATCCCTAGTTTAGGGACCCTCCTGCCTCCTTGGTGTGGAATGAAGATTCTAGATTTGAGGGCGATGCTACGGGAATAGGATGGAATGCATCCCAGCATCGCTTGTCATCACTGATGGCCTCTCCCTATCAATGCAGGAAATTAAAACTTTAATCATACTAACGCGCATCTATTCAAAGCACTAGAATTATTCACATAGTCAAGGTATAATGTCATTCAAAATAAGCAAACAGGAAAAATTGTTCAAAATGTTATAGCTAGCAGTGATGGAACAATTGTAAAGATTACATCTTTGTCAAATCATAATCAACTAATATTTCACAAAGAAAGTTATAAAGTATGCCCTCAGTATAACCCTACCTGAATCCTTTAGGAACCTAGTAGATGGGGATCTATAGAATGGGCGTAGTTACTCTGTCCTAGCGCTATCTCTGTTTTTTAGAAGAAAGGTCTCAACTATCTCTTTTTTAGCTCAATACCACACTCAATGGTTTTTCGATGTCTTTCTTTCCTCTTTTTATAGTTGTTGAGGAGGCTATGTGAATTAGACTAACAGAAGAAAACCTAATCCTATTCCGATTAAACTTCATGTTGTCTTTATAGACTAGAACTCTAATTAATTAACAATAATTAATTTAATTAGGGTCGAAATTCTAATTTGATTGACTTTGTATGACTCAACCTAGTAGGAGTAGGTTTCGGCCAAAAGAAGGAGAGAACCCAGGCGTGTTCTTTAGAGAACCTGACTGCATTCATGTGGAGAGTGGCCCCTTAGGCCAATCCTCCCCTCGCTTTGGCCAATTTTGCTTTTCCTATTTATTTCTTTTTGGACTGCCAATATGCTGGGCCTTTAAGTATTCAAATTGGGCTATTAATTCCGTCATCAGGTTTGTTAAAACAAAATACCATTTTTAGACGTCTACAATTATATGGAGAGTAGTGATAGGAGATAAAATCTCCTTTTTGTTTGATAGTTGGGTAGAAGATAATAATCTATTTGAGATCTTAGGAGTGGCTAAAGATAGCACGCTTAACTGCACTGAACAAAGTCTGTGGTCACTTCATTCAACAAAATTCAAAATGGAATATCCTTAAACTAACGAGTCCTCAATAATTTCCATATTATGTATAGTATTCAAGGTATCCGCATACTCACTCATAACACAAATGACTCCCTATGTTGGGATTGAATAGCTCAGGTCAGTTCACTAAAAAATCAGGTACATGGGTAGCCTATGATGTTCACCCCCATGTGATATCTACATGGACATTCGATTGGATTTGAGAATTTTTACAAAAAAAGCAAAATACTTTTCAGCAACTTTTCCATAAATATCTACCACTGGGAGGTACTTCGACAAGAGGCGGATTTGATATTAAGCCACTATGTAAACTTTGCCTCAATGGTATTGAGTCAACAAAATACTTTTTCAAAAACTGGCAAATAGTTAATTTGGTTTACGATCTAGCACGAAAGCATCAATGACTACTTATTAAGTTCTTTGCCACTAGATGCCTTGAATTTTTAACAATGTCTAAGAACAAGTCAGTCCACGCATAATCCGATGTTGAAACAAAATTTTTTTCCTTCTTCTAAGGAGCATTTGGAAATTTAGAAATGCAACAATCTTGAATAATGAAATATTCAACCCTCTAGCATGCTTAATATGAGTAAAAAAAGAAACCACGGAATGGATCGAGAATCTAAAATTAAGGTGGTTGGTCATTATTAGGGAATCTTTGTCTCCAGGTAACACTTTAGTTCATCTTGCGAAGTGGCATCGCCTTTTCTTGCCATCAAACTCAATTTTGGCATCTCTCTCAACTATTTATCAATAGCAGGAGGCTTCATCGTCCACAATTGAATAGGAAAAATCTCAGAAGTAGGAGCATTCTACTATGGCAACCCTTATATTCTAGTGGCAAAAGTTAGGGCTTCACATCATGGACTGTGATAACCAATTCAATTAGGTATTCAACAAGATAGTTATTAAAGGGTAAAGGGAAAATTGAGATTCCTTGGCCTGTATATAATATTACCAAAGGTATAAATTGAAGACAATCTTCTATCATCGATCATGCTTTTGGAGAAACAAACATGACATTGGAACAACTTTCTAAATTTCGGCTCTATTTACAGTGTCACTCCACTGACATATATGCTTTTCTCAATCTGTTAGGCGTATTTAAGTTGGGATACACTTTGTAGAAGAGGCGTCTAGCATTTCGTTATTTTAACCCTTGCAAAAAGGGATAAATGAATTGATCAATATTTGTATTTAACAAAGGAAAACATTCAACACCATCAGCTCCCCCCCCCCCAACAAAAAAAAAAAAAAAACACCTTAGTAGCCCCTCTAAAATAAGCCTAGAGTAAAATCTTTTACGGCAACTAAAAAAAAAAAAAATGTAAGTAAAGGACTTGAGAAGTATACCATCAACACACATGCATACCTACATATATATATATATATATATA